>JAMLFT010004354.1:0-19765 GCA_026544285.1 Pachyrhizus erosus | reverse complement strand
AATGTAATTAAAATTTGAGAGAATATTTTATTTAATCATATGAAAAAATAAATTACAATGTGAAATTTACACGTAACAAATTTTTGTCAAAGTTTCGGTTAATCGCAAAATTTGATTTATTTAGCCGAACCATTTTGCAATATGTTAAATTAATAGCAAGATTAAAGAAATTAATTACCCACTCTTTAGGATAGTTAACCCCTTAATAAAACAAAAATGGCACATGATATGAAAAAAGCAAAATAACCATTTAAAGTCTACCTCCACTTTGGCCTTTTAAGGTAACAAATTTTGAAATTGAACCACCCATTTTTGGCAGCTCCCAGCCAGCTGCAGCCAACCCCCTAATACCCACCTAAATCCACTTTTGCCTCAATGAAACAATGAGCAATGGAAATACTAAAGTCCAAAGGACCAAACAAGGCACTAGATGAGTATATAAAAGCTAACATTGTTCTATTTTGCTTTGTGTGGCCATGAGTTTAAGGGAGCAAGGGAGAGAGGTCCATTTGAGATCCTAGGCTCCTTGAGTTGGTAAGTTACTCCTAATCTCAAACTCTTTCTATTTTTCCTACGCAAAACATTTGAGATCATGCAATAATGGCTTTATTTTTGGGTTAATCTTTTAGAGAAATAAATTCTGCACGCATCAAAGTGCTTTCTTACTAAAGTTTGGATCTTATTGTGTTCCCTATCAAGGTAAAAGGGATCTCTCCGTGAATCCAATACCTTTCGTTGTTTGAGAAGTTGCTCTCTTGATATCTAGTTCTATGTGTGCCATTGTTTTATTTTTGTTTGGTTGAGAAAAATTGGATCTTGAAGAGGATAAACCTTAATTTGTGTGTGCTGGAAGTGAGTCCAGTTTTACAGGTTTTAAATGGATCAAAATGTGGTTCTTAAGTGCGGAAAGGTTATGGTTTTGATGGCCGTAACTTGAATGACTAAATGGTTCCTTAGTATGGTCATTTGGGATGATTTTTGTAGTGATTTAGGTATCCTCAAAATATTGCACGAAATTATTAAACAAAAACAAAGTTCTTACTTCTTAAAAATGACCTTGTTTAATCTTTTAAGTGATAGAAAAAATTATGGTCTTAACCTTTTTTTAGTAATAAATTAGTGATCATTAGAAGCTTAAAATGAGTGTTTTCACATGAGAAGTAAGGATGACGTGATATTTTTATTGTGCTAGAAACAAACTTAAATTCTAGACTTTTAAAAGTGTTTGAAATGCATTTAAACTAAGTGAAACATTAGGAAAAAATTAACCCTTAAGTTAAATATTTTAATCCATGTAATTAGAGGCAAAAAGTTACATTTTGATTTGTTAATGTAAGGGTAAAATATTGTGCCAAATAGATTTGTAAAATAAAGTTCCTAGCATTTTAAAGTGTTTAATTAGTGTTTGAAGAGTGTAGAAAAATTAGGAATTTATTTCTCTAAGTGTAAGTATTTATTTCTAAGTGATTCAAGCCAAAAGGATAGTATTTGAGCATGTTTTATATGAAATTGTGAGAAAATGAGAGAGTTGGAAAGCTGGGGATTTTGGAGTGTTTAAAATATCTAGGAAGTCACTTGGAAAAATGAAATTATTATCCAAGTTTTGTTTAAAATTTTTGGATGATTTAACTTTATTAGAAAGTCAAAATTTTGAGTAAATAATTGAAAAAATATTGAAATTTTGATGATATTGGTGGCTGCCCTATTTTTAAATTTAATTATCCAAATATTTATAAGTTTGCATTGAGTGTAAATTTATGAGAATTTTATGTCCATTTAATTTATGAAGTATATTATTTAATTCTATTGTATATAATGCATGTTTTGACCCTTTCAGGACATATGGGAAGTGGGTGAGGTGTTAATCCCACTCTTATAGCAATGGCCATTGTTAAATTATTATTATTCATTTCTAATAGGCTAGAAAAGTTCACGCTTGGATTCCATGATTTTTAGAGTCGATATTATGACGTTCTTCCTTAATGCAACAATTAAATTATTTATTTAAATATAAAATAATTCCTCCTTTAAAATTGAGATTTTCAAAATATAGTTAATTTGTTCTTGGTCCAAAAATGTGAAAGTGAAATTTTCCTTTCAATTATCGCATTAAAAAAAATGACGTGTAAGAAAATCACTTAACTAACTCATTGACTACAAATTGTAATTTCGTAGCAAATTTTGAATCACATAAATCACATTATATTGCTTTAGCAAATATATCTCATCATGCATATATATATATACACACATATATATATAATGATAAAAGCAAAGAGTCATGGAGTCATCAGTCATCAAAGTACCATTAGCATGCATGTACTGACCATGATTAGCAAAAAGAATAAAACTATTTCAAAAGAGGGATTTACATGACCAACGTATAAAATAAGTGAATCTAGTCTACCCATCAGTAAGTAGCTATTAGTCAAAGCAATCAACTAGGAATCTTATATATCATGTTGTACATTACCCCAAACCCACCATCTACTCAACTTCCTTGGTGGGGTCCTTCTCCTCCTTCTCCTCATTATCATCCACCCTAGCCGCCTTGGTTTGACAAAACACACAGTGAATGGATAGAAAGGTTGAAATGTCAAATCAAGAATCATACTAGTAAGTGATAGAGTGTCATTCAAATGCACCACTAACTCGAGACCAGTGTCAAGAAGAGTAGAACTAGATGAAGTAGAAGATGACGAAGTCGGCTCTCAAACAAATCCAGGTGCAGGTGACAAAGTTAGAATAATAGGTAGATCCACATGTACTAGTCTTCCAAGGCGAGGGCCTCTAAGTGATAAAAAGGTGAAGTACACAAACCCATCAAATGTGTCTTCCTCGAATAGAGGGTCATGTGTCCATTGCCCCTCAAATAGGTTGCATCATTACACTAAAAACTGGTTTGTACAATTGAGTCATCCTTGTCTGAAAAATAAAATATATGGAGTGAGTCTATTGTCTGCCATCCAAACCACATGCAAAACATACAGTCTCTCACGTGCATTCAACACACTAACCACTATACAGTGATCCATATGTTTCATTCCTCACTAGTGAACCTAGTTTTTCCACTATCAACATTAGTTGGGCCCTCAATGTCTCTTGGCCTTCCATGTCATAGAGAAATTACATGACATACATTTCTTTTCATTTATAGGTGACGATTAGGAGGACTTACCTTGCTTGGTACTTGAACTAGGATACTCTCACCTAACCATGGTAGTGCTTCGTATTTGTCAAGGACACCAAACTGATTTGTGTGAGTCCCTTAACCCCTCATGAATTATCACAATTTGGCATCTTACACTATCCCTAGGACTTCATGAGCCTATATACATTATTCAGGTATCATATTGTAGTCAACCATGTATCTCCATCTCTTAAATGCATCTCACTCGTCGTCCCATGCAAGAATCGACAACTACCCCTAGTACCACCACCATGATTGGACCTCATATAATTGGTACTAACACAATAAACTCCTTATGATATACAATCTATCTTTTGTATAGAATCAAATTCATAACGAGTCATCATACCATATTGGCCCTCTAGCCTCATCATCACAATTTGAGCTCAAGGCCCCAAGCTCTACGATTACATCATCATCTTTGACTAGGTTCCAAAACCCCATGCTCTACAACTTTCCACTATTTCAAAGCATAATTGAGCCTCGTCATACACCAATTCATCACACTGTAGTGCCACTCGTCCATCACCGATTTCACAATCACCAATTATATAAAAACACATACTTATCCCATTCTCAGAGATGATTTAATAAATATCTTGCTTGAACAAGATTTACATAATTCAATCAACAACACAAACACTTGTAAAAGAGGTCACTTGCGGTGATACTCCACTACCAATAATAATTCAATAAACACTATTACTTAAACTAAGTATGTCGCTTATAATTAATTAATTATATCTCATCGTCGTATGAAATTTATGTCCTAATTAAATCTTATGCCACCTAACAATTAAACTAATTCAAGTTATCATTTAATTTTTCATGTGTCCTCCTTATATTAAAGTTAAATTATTCACTCCACACATGCTTCTAAATTTTATGAACACATATTTAATCAAAGTTTCATCGTTAATTTAATTCTTTGTATTTTGTCACTTTTTCAATAAAATTTTAATTTAACACTAAAATCGAGTATATTTAAATTTTTATTTTCTTCTAATTACTTAATTAATATTATCTAGCTCATTTAGCCATTTTATTCTCATGTTATCAATTTAAAAACTCAATTTTGTGACTTTCATTTAATTCTTGCGTTCATAAACACACTTATAACTCAATTATTACATATTGAAATGTGCTCAAATTTTGTGTAAAGGTTCCTACATGTAAAGGGACAAAAATCAACCATTACTTTAATCTCACAACGTCATTCAATTGTATTTTGAGGTCAGATTAGTTGCTACCTTTACACTTTTCAACACTTTCCAATTCGCAACTTTTTCTTATACGAATTAACATCTAAATTGTAGGGAATTTTATAGTAGTTTAAATACATTATACCATTGCAAAATTTCACCAATTCTACTATAAACATCTCTCTTAAACATTTCATAATAATTATACAACATAATATAATTTAACGCCTAAAATAGTGATATTAAGCATCATAATTCACAAAATTATTTATTCTAATTCTATCCCACACAACATTTAATTTATTGTATCTAAAGCAATTTATAAGTCACAAAATAAAAGAGAAATCAACTTAAATAAACCAATCCCGTCACGAGATTTTGATGCTATAAATAAAGCAATTTATCAACTTCATCTACTTAAACATCATTTTTGAGGTTCTAACTCATATTGTTACTTAAAACTTATGAACATTGTGCTGGAGGATTTAAAGTGATATTTGGTTTGAAATTATAATATTATTTGTGGGAGAATTATAATGCAGAGAAAATAGGATGAAATGTACTTTGTGCGAGAATTTTGTAGAAGAATTAAATGAATATCTTTTGTAACATGATCTTAATAATTTGGTACTTGTTATTTGGTAACTATGTAAGTTGAAGCAATAAAATTATAGGATATTTAATATTTTTTAATTAAATTGTGTAATTTTTTAAGATATATAATAACATAATTCATGTGTTTACAAATTTTTTATAATTCTTCAACAAGAAAAAATGAAATTTCAAATGCTTATGACGGTACAAGACTTTTTATAAACACAAGTCTCAAAGAATGTAGTGAGTACAAAGCCAAGGAAGTATTTTAAATTAACTTAGATTAAATGCTTTCATGTTTAAGAAACATTTTATTTTTTCTTTTCTCTTAATCTCATTTCATTTATAATACTATTTAACAAAATTCACATAAACAACCAAATTTCTTGCTCAAAGATTGTATACCATAATCAAAATAAGAGAATGTGGTACTGTGCATGTATTTTTTTTCTTGCAACATTGGGTTCAATAAAATAGAATGAATAATAGTTGCATATAAATTCATAGGAAAAATGTAATTACAATTATAAATTTTATTTTCAAGCAACATTATTTATTATTAATTCATAATCAAGAAATTTTAATATTTACTTTCTGATGTTTTTAAATATCATTTTAGTTAAAACAAATATGAAAGCTTAATATAATTACAATAAGTTTATGATAAAAAAAAAATTAGTTAACAAAGCATTTTAATGGAATTAGCATTTTCTTAATTCAGAACAATGTGTCAAAATTCCCATCTTTAATTAATATAATTATAAATATTACTTTGTTTTCTATTTTCCATTTTAATTTATTCCATTTTCTGAAAAAATGTAACATTCTTAGATTTATTTTAATGTTATTCATTGAAGAATTATATTATAAGAAAAACACAATTAGAGTTGAAAGTGATAAATATTTTTAATATAATAATTTTGATGTTACGTAAATTTATCATTCTAAAATGGATACTTAAATTTTTTAAATGTTAGTTTCTTAATTTTGACGTTGTTTAGAAAATTTATGGTTAGTTTCCTATTCTTTTGTTTTAATATTACTTAAATTTATCATTCTTAAATTTATTTTAATGTTAGATCACATTTATAATTTATCATATTTAGTTAAAACA
Source organism: Pachyrhizus erosus (assembly GCA_026544285.1). Lineage (NCBI taxonomy): Eukaryota > Viridiplantae > Streptophyta > Magnoliopsida > Fabales > Fabaceae > Pachyrhizus > Pachyrhizus erosus. The sequence continues at coordinate 13,665 of JAMLFT010004354.1, read as the reverse complement.
AATATGAATGATTAATATAATTACAATAAATTTTCCATAAACAAATATTAGTTAACAAAATATTTTAATGGAATTAACATTTTTTCTTAATTTAAAAAATGTGTCAAAATTCTCACCCTTAATTAATATAATTATAGTTATTACTTAGTTTTCTATTTTCATTTTAATTTATTCAATTTTTGTAAAAATTTAATATTCTTAAAATAATTTCTATGTTAGTCATTGAAGAATTATATTATAGGAAAAACACATTCATTAGAATTGACAGTGATAAATATTTTAATATAATAATTTTAATGTTATATTTATTATTCTAAAATATATACTTCAATTTTTAATGTCAGCTTCTTTATTTTGGTTAATTTCCTATTCTTTTATTTTAATGTTAGTTAAATTTATCATTCTTAAATTTTTTTAATGTTACATACTTTATCATTCTTGAATTTGTTGTCAATTTTACTTTTTATTCATAATAATATGTACAAAACACGAGTATAAGTTTAAACATTATGTTTTTAGTATTAATTATATGTTCTAAAATTTTTAACACTTTAATAGGTTACATAATGAAAATCCTTCACTTTTCCAAGTCATTAGTGTTGTCTCCAGTCAAAATACTGTTTCAACGGCCGATGATTTTCTTCAATCAGAAAGGATAACTATTTTTTATATTACTAAGGTTGATAAAATATGAATGCTTATGTTATTTATTTTATTTTAGCGTAGTTATTGAGAAGTTAATATCTTTATATTTTTTCCAAATTCATTTTTTTGTTTTTGTGCATATGACAGGAATGTGTTTGTGTTGTACTTGCTAAAATAATGGACTTTGACACATAACGGTTGATTTTATGAAGCATGTATCAAATGTGCAAGGAAAGTCTCCAACAAAATTGACAAATTATATTATTGTGACAATTGTGTTAATGTGGACCATATATGTTATTCTATTTGATTGCATGTAAATTATGGTCTTATCTAATTTTTATCATGTTTTTATGGCAGATATAAAATTCATGCTCTAGTAATTGGTTTGACTAGATTTGGTTATTTTGTGTTCTTTGATTGTGTAGCAACACAATATTGGAGAGAATTTGTAACCATGTTAATTGAGTCTAATGGTAAAAGTTTTTTTTTATAATATTTAATTATAATCATAATTAATTTATGCTAGTAATACTTGATTATATAAAATCATTCATCATATAACCTAAAATGATATACTTTGTAATACCCTTATTATTATAATACTTTTTCTTATTATTTTTGAGATTTGTGAAATAACTCAAAACTTGACTATTAAGAACAACCTCAAATATATAAATAATTATTTTTTATATTTTTTCTTTTAAATAAAATCACATTAACTGAAAGTTTCTCAAGGAAACTTATCTTGTTAACTTCTCATTAGTTTAAAAGTATATGTTACTATAGTTAATCTTAACAAAATCCATGTATCATGAAAAACATCATGGTAAATCTTTAAACTATAAAAGAGTTTTATTTGAATACTCAGAATAGCTATACCTAGAAATAATTATTAAGAAAAGATCGTTATTAAAGAAATGAATTAATTAATAAAATTTTTTGATTCCAATAATATCATTAAAACATAATAAAGACTTAATTGAACATCCTTATTTTCATAATTAAACTATTATACTTTACTTACACAAATGTATATTAGTAATCTTTAAATTCAAAATGTAATACATCCCAGTCACTTCTAATAGAATAATGCAATATATAATAAAGACCTAATTTACTTTTTTCTAAACAATAAAATACTAAAACTCAAAGCAATAACTTGATAAACCTAACTCCTAAATTCCCACCGAAACTTATAAAGTATCCTTATAGAATATATATTTTTTCGAACCATTACATCCACGTCATTAACGCTTGTTGTAGTCAATTCATTCCCTCATTGTTTGTCGTACCAAAACACTACTCTCCATATAAAAAAATAAAAATAAAAATGCATGGGTGAGTCTTCCACTTCATTGGGACTAATAAACAAGATCCTTAGGTCACAAACACAAACACAAATATTATCCTCCTAGATGACTCTCTCATGAATCTCACACGCCCCAAAATAAAATGTTAGTTTACACTTATACTTGTGCAAATTTGCTGCCACTAGAACCTTCAAAACTTTACTTTACTTTTAAGTCGGATGACTTATCGGGAGTTTGCCCTCACCTTGGTACTTAGGTCGGATTCTCATTTATCGAAATTATCATGCCATGGTCGGATTGTCAAGTCAGCTTAATGCAATTATCTTCACAACTTGACACCGACCATCCCCAAGATTCACCAATATGTGATAAATCCATTTGGTAATAGTCTATTGTATCATCTCTAAAGGCTTTGAAGACTGTCTCCTTAACTTAAAACCCCAATTTAGTTTTATTTATTATGAGTTTGTGTGTCCTTTCACGCTTTTGGTACACAATGATGATCATTTACACATGTATAATTGTCACTATTCAAACAGAGGTTGCAATATCTCTCTCACTATCTTAGCAGCTCAAAATTTGACATTAATAATAAATTATGGTCTCATTATTAATGACACATTTTGAAGAGTCACCAAGATCTCGTTCACTCAAATGGCACATCATCCCGAAGGGCAACCATATTTTTATTATGTTTTGTTTCATCTCGAGCATATTCATTTTTGTCATCTTCGTATGACCCACCAGAAAATATCACTTTTATTTGTATATCCTTAACAAAAAGAAATGTAAAATATTTCATAACTTACGATATCACAAAGTTCACACCAATTACTTTATCCCATTATAATAACATTCATAATTTGTTCATATCTAAAAATTTTATGAAATGCCTTACTACTATCAATTTTATGCTTTTTGTCAAATTTGTAGTCTTTTGCATCTGTCACACAGGTAATATTTGTCTTCTGTCACATCCACAATTACTTATGTACAAGGATCTAATTCGTATTAATTATTATTTCATTTGCATTACATGTTTTATTGTTAATTCACTACTTTCGTAGTTAATATTAAATTAATTGAGATCACCTTCAATTTTACTAAATGCACTCCCTTTTTAAGAGTCCATTTACTCAACAAGAATTCAAAACTCTCATTTTTCCAAAATCAAAACATTCAATTTCACATGTATTACAATGAATGTCCAACACACGTTGCCCAAAGGTTACCCTTCTTGATTTCCAAGGTCCAATTCAATATGAAAGTCAACAATAATAATTCACGAAAATTACATAAACATAATAAGCTTCTCATAATGTGAGGTAAGGTTTTCCTATAAGATTTGACCATCAAAACAAATCAGTAAATTAAATTACAACCATAAAAAAATAACATATTAACTAGTTTAAGTAATTCACATATAATAAGATTACATGTCCAATAAATATAAAAAACAACAAATCATATCCATTTATTATGAAACTGAACAATGTAGCTAATCATTATCTATTGTTGTCATTAAAAATTTCCCATAATTTACTTTTATAATTTAATAAGATTTTCTAATTAATTTCAATTATGCATCATTCTTAATTTTTTGGCATTCCCTAAAATACAAAAAATACTTAGGCACATACAATTATTCTAAAATTTTATAAAGGTCATTCCTATGGTCTTAGTGTCACGTGAAAATTTTTCTAAGTCAAAATATTAACATTACTACCATTTTTCTAATTTATTAATCATCTTACCGATCAGGAGGTGACTTTGAGGTGATTGAAAGTCTATCCTATACTGTTGCCTCTTTGATATTCTTTCTATCAGTGAGATGTGCCTTTCCACTTGGGATCCATCCTCGTACCTTGACCCTAATTGGGGTGAGGGGTCATAGGTAGTGTCGAGGCTACTAGAGTTAAGCGATAAGGAGGAGGATGATGAGGTCCCTGCCAAGGGAGACCATAGTGCCAAAAATAGAGGTAGAGATACATGAGATGAACCCTACAACAAGGGGAGCATGTTAAGTGGTTGAGTTCAAGCAAGAGGAGGACCTTCACGTGGTTTCTTCATAGGGATCTTGTTAGTAGGATTCTTCCAAATTTTCCAACTTGTCGACCCATGCCTAACATATTGGACACATATACAAGATTGGAGGCTAAAAATGATTGTTTCAAATCTCAATTTCCTTTTTGATATATTTATGATAGACTTAAGATTTAGACCTTTTGTATGTATTCAATCATCTAGCATTTTTCTGCTACATGTATTGTGGCTTATTATTGGGATGGGTTGAGTTATAGCTCAAGGATGATATGCAATTATTTCTCGCTCACTTTGAAACTCGTTTATATAATTATATAAATGTGTATTCAATTATTTACATTCCATATTTTTAAAAGTGCATGTTTATTCATGTATTTCATTTACTTACATTTTTTTTAACACAACCAGTTTTAAATTATTGAATGCCTTGTTTGTTTTGTATTATCAAATAATGAGTTCTAAAACTTCCCTTTCTTTTCAAAAAACAAAAAAAATAGCATTTTCCAAAAAACTTGCCTATGATTCTTTGAATTTTAAATATTTCATGCAGTTAAATGAAATAAAAACGTGTTAGAGTCAAATAAAAAGGTATTTAAGTAAGTGTTGCAAACTAGAATTTAGAGCATTACAATTTAGTGGTATTATAGCGTTACAATTTAGTGGTATTATAGCGTTACAACTTTGATCGTTGGTACTTCGACTCAGAATTCTCATAAGTCTTCAAGATTAAGAGCTACCAACAAAGATGCAACCATGGAAAAGGCGAACGTTCAAGCATATGGTATTATTTTTATCAAAAATCGAGCAATATCCCAATGTTAGTAACTTGTCTGTCATATGCGATTTACTTAATCATGTGAATGAGTTACCATATGAGAAGGAAGTAGAATTTACCAAAGATTTGATCCCTAGGTCAAACCCTGTATCCATTGCACCCTATAAGATGGCCACTATTGAATTAGCTGAGGTAAAAACCCAATTGAAAGAGTTTTTAGAGAAGTAGTTTGTGAGACCCAATGTGTCTCCATGGGGAGCACCAATGTTACTAGTAAACCAAAAGGATGGCAACATAAGGATGTGTCTAGATTACCATCAACAAAATAAGGTAATAATAAAAAAAATAAGTACTCGCTACCAAGGGATTGATGATCTTATTGATCAATTAAAGGGAGCTTCGGTGTTTTCAAAGATTGATATGTGATTAGGATAACATCATATTTGTGTCAAGAATGAAGATATTCCAAAGACAACATTTCGAACATGTTACAAATACTACAAGTATCTAATTATGCCTTTTGGTTTAACTAATGTTATAGCAGTTTTCATAGATTACATGAACTAGATATTTCACCAATATTTGGACGAGAATGTGGTAGTCTTCATCAATGAAATCCTAGTCTACTCTAGGAGCCATGAAAAACATGTGAAACACATAAGGATTGTACCACAAATCTTGAAGGAACAAGAACTATACACTAAACTTACAAAGAGCGAGTTTTGGTTGGTGCAAATGCAATTCTTAGGACATATGGTGATGAAGGAAGAAATCATAGTAGATTCGTCAAAAGTAGAAGTTATCATGCACTAGGCACAACCCACAACAGTTATAGAAATAAGAAGTTTCCTAAGATTAGCGAGATACTACAAAAAATTCATCGAAGGGTTTTCTCACTTAGCATTACCCCTAACCAAGTTGACTCAAAAAGAGAATAGTTTATATTAACCAAAGCTTATTAGAAAAGCTTTCAAGAGTTGAAGAAAAGACTAACCTCAACACCAGTTTTAATCCTACACAACTCGAAAAGAAGTTCGAGATGTATTGTGATGCATGTGGACAAGGATTAAGGTGCATGTTGATGCAAAAAAGGAAGGTGGTCATATATGCTTTAAGGTAGTTGAGACCACACAAAATGAATTACCCTACGCACGACTTGGAATTAGCCATAGTGGTTTTCGCATTGAAGATTTGGAGACACTATCTTTATGGAGCAAGGTTCAAAGTGTTTAGTGATCACAAAAGCTTAAAGTACCTTTTCAATAAGAAAGAGTTGAACATGAGAAAAAGAATATGGATGGAGTTCTTAAAGGATTATGACTTTTAACTGTTCTACCATCCTATAAAGGCTAATGTAGTGGTCGACGCCTTAAATAGAAAGTCACTACACATGTCTACTATGATGGTAAAGGAATTTCAATTAATTGAGAAGTTTAGAGATCTAAACTTAGTTGTGGAAGTGAGACCGAAGAGTTTGTTTTTGTAAACTATGAGATTTATTAATGAGTTTTTAAAACAAGTTCGAGAAGCCCAATAAGTATATTAGTTTCTGCAAGATAAGATGAAATTGAGAAAAGAAGATAAGGAACTAAAGTTCAACAAGGATGCAAATGGACTCGTCAAGTTTAAGGAGAGGGTGTGTATACCCCAAAAAAATAAACTGAGGGAAGAAATTTTGGAAGAAATGCATAAGAGTCAACTTAGTTTTCATCCAAGTCCTATAAAGATGTACTAAGACTTGAAGAAAAGCTTTTTGGGCTACAATTTGAAGAATGATATTGTAGAGTATCTGGCAAAATGTCTGACATGTTAAAAAGCGGAGGTGCAATATAAGAGACTTCCTAATGAACTACAACCCTTAGAAATCCCTAAGTGGGAGTGGGATAGTATCTTGATGGTTTTTTTCTCTAGCTTACCAAGGACTACCAAGTCTAGTCAAGATTTTATATAGTTTTGGATAGATTGACAAAATCTACTCACTTCATACCTATTAACATGAAATATAAGTTAGAAAAACTCGGTGACTTGTACATTAGTGAGGTTGTTAGGTTATTTGGGGTACCTTCTAACATTGTCTTTCATGGGGACTCATATTTATATTTTGGAGAAGCCTACAAGAAGTATGAAGGACTAAATTGAAACTCAATTCAGCCTGTCACCCTCAAACAGATGGCTAAACTGAGAAAACTATTCAATCTTTAGAAGATCTCCTAAAAGCTTACATGATGGAACAAAAGGGTAGTTGAACAAGTGTCTGCCTCTAGTTGAGTTTACCTATAATAATAGTTTCTATGCTAGTATAAGGATGACTCCATTTGAAGCCTTGTTCGGGAGGAAATGTGGAACACCCTTGAGTTGGTACGAGACTAGAAAGTCTCTTCTAATAAGACCCGAGATGTTGCCAAGAACCACTAAGTAAAGGCAATTAGGGAAAATATCAAGGTAGCCCAAGATCGGCAAAAGAGTTACCATGACAAAAGGAGGAAACCTTTTGAATTTCAAGTTGAGGATCACATGTTCTTGAAGGCTACTCCTATGACTAGAGTCAATAGAGCTCTAAAATCATAAAAGTTCTCTCTAAAATTCATTTATCCTTACCAAATTCTACAAAGGATTGGCTCTATAACTTATCTCATAACTTTGCCCCCAAATCTGTCAAATCTACACTTTGCTTTTCATATATCTTAACTTAGACAATACTTATGATGTCACTCCCTTACAACTTAGTGATCGGAGGACGAAACAACTCGTAGGTAAAAGTATTGCGTTGGTGAAAGTATTATGGACCAATGACGAAGGAGATGCGACGTGGGAATTATAGTATAAGATGAAGGAGTCTCATCCTTATCTGTTCCAAGGTTAGCTAAATTTTAGGGGAAAATTTTCTAAAAGGGTAGGATAGTCATGTCACATCTTGAACATTAACAAGGGTGAGGAGTGATCACTAGTGCAAAAGATATTAGACACCAACAAGGAGCTACTCCTTGCAAGCTTCCAACGGGAAGGGTATATGAATGAATCAAATATACATCTGAATGAGAGGGATCTAAAAACTGTTTAGGCATAAGACTACACAATTGAAGATTACTTGAAGGAATTAATTATTATTACCTATACTAATAAGATGCATATATATTTTTGTAGCCCGTCACCTAAGAACTTCACAATTAAGCGTGTTTAGCTTGGAACAATTATAGGATGAATGACCTTTTGTGAAGTTTCCTAGGAAGTGTATAAGTGAGGACAAAGCATGCTAAAATGTCACATGTTGGTTTGTGGGGTCAATGATCCATCCTAAAAATAGTCAGACACTACAAGTGGTATAAGAGAAAGCCTCTCTCCTAGTACAATGTGATTTGAGTACGAACAAAGCGGAAGTTGTTAAGCATGTAACATCCCGAAGGCTAACGAAAACAAGGAGTGATCACTAGTGCAAAAAAGACGAGGCACGAACAATGAGTGACTCCTAGTAGGCTTCTAGTAGGAGGGGTACATAAATAAATTGTGTAAATACTTGAATAAAAAAGGTTCAAAGATTGTACAAGTATAGGACTGTATAGTTGAGAATGACTTAAAAGAATTAATTAGTATTGCTTAAACCAACGAGACGCATCTACTTTTTAGTAGTTCATCACTTAAGAAATCCTAAGTTAAACATTCTTGACTTAGAGGAATTATGGGATGGGTGACCTTAATGATGTTTCCTAAGAAGCGTATGACTGAGGACAAAACACATTGAAAAGTCTTGTAACATCCATCCTGAAAGTAGTTGGATGTTACAAATTTTGTTGTGAGTTGATGAACTTTGGGGATGGACGCCAAGTTGCGAGGAGTTTTGCATAAATTTGACTTGATAGTCCCAACAATTAACGACATAATTTCAATCAGTGAGAACCCTACCTGAATACCAAGGTGAGAGCGAATTCCTAATAAAGCATCTTGCTTAAAGTAAAATAAGACCACTAGTTTCGAGGATTCCAATTACAACAGATTTGTATGAATTATGAATTAACCAATTAATTTTAGTCTTGTGAGACTCCTAAAAATGACATTTATGATGATAATGTTTGTGTTTGTGACCCAAGAATCTTATTTGTTAGTCTTAATGAGATAGAGGACTCACCCATGCATTTTTTATTTTTTTAGGTTAAAACTAGTGTTCAGTACACCAGATGACAATGGAACAGGATGACTACTGCAAGCACCAATGTTATGGATTAACTAGTTGAGAAAATAGAGATTTTCTAAAGAGATTTCACAAGTTTTGGTTAAAATATGGGAGTTAGATTTCATTAAATCACTTCTCTGAGTGTTAGTCTTTTGTTGTCTAAAAGAGAATAAGTTAGTAGGTCTTTATTTTATTATATAATACTTTTTGAGAGACAACTTGAATGTATTACATTTTGAATTTCAAGAATACTAATATGTATTTGAGTGGGTAAAGTATAACGTTCAGTGATGAAAATAAGGATGTTCAAGTTAGTCTTTATTATGTTTTAATGATATTATTGAAAAACAAACATTTTATTCAATTCATTTCTTTAATAACAATATTTTCTTGATATTTATTCTATGTGTAATTATTATAAATTTGCAAACTAAACTCTTTCATAGCTTAGAGATTTATCAAGTTATAATGTTTTTCATCATAAGTGGTTTTATTAAGATTCATTGTATTATCAAATGTTTTTAAAACTAATTATGAGTCAGTGAGGATAAATTTCTTTTGAAAATTTTAAGTAATGTGTGATTTTATCTAAAAGTAAAAAGATGAAAACAATTCTTAATTTAATTGAGGATTATTTTCAATTTTCAATTTATTCCACAAATTTATAAAATAGTAAAACAATTCATTATAGTAATTAAGGATGTTACATCTGATCTAAAAATTTAGTAATGAACAACTACAAAGGAAGATCTCGAGCACCTCACACATTATGAATCAAGTCTTATTTTTTCTCAGCTCTAAAAGTGTGAGTGTAGTGAGAATACTTTTTGTTAAAAGTTGTTCAGGAGATTAGGTCATAGACTCGAGTGCCACTAACCACATATGCAACTCTCTTAGTAGTTTTATCACATGAAAAGATCTTGCCTATAAATATTGAGTTGCCAAGTGGAAGTCTCAAATTTACTATTACTGAATGATATTCTATATTTATCCTATTTTAAAACAAATCTAATTTTCATTTCCAAGCTAACTTGAAATCAAGGAAGCACATTCATTTTTATTAATGACATATGTATTATCCAAAACTCTTCCTTGAGGCAATAGTAGGGCAAGCAAACAAATTAGTTTTCAATGAATAAGGTAACATGTAATCTTGTTCCATTGAATAAAGTTGCAATTTGGCATTTTAAGTTTGGTCATGTTTCAAACCATATAATCAAATTGTTACGTAGGCAATTTTCTTTTGTAATTATGGATGAGACCATTGTATGTGATATATGTCATCTGTTAAAATAGAAAAGAAATCCATTTTCTTTGTGTTCTTACAAAGGTTCACATTGTTTTGAGCTTTTGCATGTGAACATTTGGGGTTATTCTCCAAAGTTTTAGTGCACAATCATAAATATTTTATAATAGTAATTGATTATCATAATAAATACACTTGGGTGGTTATGCTTAAGGGTAAACATCAAGTGCAATCACAAGTGCAACAATTATTTACTTAGGCAAAAAACCAATTTAGGACTTTAGTGAAGATTATCCAATTTGACAATGGTCCTAAATTTATGTTGAGCAAGTTTTATGTAGCAAAGGGCATTCAACACCAAACTAGTTGCATTAATATCCCTCAATAGAATAGTCAAGCACTTCTTATGCAATTCCAATTCCGTAAAAAATATTGAAGCTATGCAATTAATTATGTTGTGTTTCTCATTAATAGAGTTCCCACACAATGGCTTAAGGACCAAAGTCCATACCAGCTTGTGTATGATCATCTACTTGACATAGAGAAGGTAAAGGCTTTTGGGTGCTTATGCTAACTACAACACTTACTACTCAGATCAAAGTTTGATCCCAGGGCACGAAAGTGCGTGTTTCTTGGTTGCAAGTTTAGAGTCAAATGTTATGTGGCATTAGATTTGGAAACACAGTCTACATATGTCTAGAATTGCAATTTTTCTCTGAACACATATTTCCATACACCATTCAAACCACTTTTATCTATCAACATCCAACCTAGCCTAAACCTACAAACAAACCACTATCCACCTCTACATATCCCATCCAACTTGTACCCTATAGAACCACTTATTACATCTTGTACTCATTAGTTCATTCCATCACCTTTTCAACAATAACTTGAACTTAATCCCACACTTAAGGTATCCTTTGCGGCTTCCTAAACATAACCCGAACATGAACCTGAAACTTAACCAATCATTAGAAGATTATATCGAACCACACAACCTCCTAGAAACTTAGAAAACTATCATTGCCACCTTACCACATCCAACTGCGGATAAATATCCTATCATCATATGTTAATTATGACTCCCATTTTTCCATTGAACATATATTGTATCTCTCTCCAACACCACTAAACCTAAAAATCTTTGAAGAAGCCGATCACAACATTAGAGAAGTGTTATGCAAGTTGGAATCACGACCTTAAAAGCAAACAACACTGGGACCATCATTGATTTCACTTCTAATACCAATCTTATTGGTAGCAAGTAGGTCTACAAGGTGAAAAGAAAATCAGATGGGAGCATAAATCGATTCAAAGCTCAATTGGTTGCAAAAGGGTTCAACCAAGCAAAACCGATCGATTATTTTGACACTTATTTTCTTGTGGCCAAAATGTCCACTATCAAATTAATCCTTACTCTTACATCCACCTACAACTGATTTGTTTGCCAACTTGACATCAACAATGCCTTCCTACATTATGACCTAAATGAAAATGTGTACATCAAGATACTTAAAGGAATTCCAACTCCTTGAGCAAATAAAGTATGTAAATTAATCAAATCACTTTATGACCTTAAGTAGGCCAGCAAAAAATTGTATGAAAAATTGTCTACTCTAATGCTACAAAAAGGCTTTACTCAATCTTTAACAAATCACACCCTATTTGTCAAACGCCATGGATCTGACTTATTATCTTTATTGATTTATGTGAACAATATAGTGTTGATCAGCAATTCGATGTCTAAACTTATTGTCATAAAGGGACTGCTGCATACTAAATTCGGCATTAAAGATTTAAGGGTGCCCAAATTCTTTCTTAGCCTTGACAATGCTTATCCTCCAAATGAATTACAGTTAGCCAATGAAAATATTGCCTTGAACTATTGCAAGATGGTGGAATAATTGGATGCAAATCTATGTCCACCCCTCTTGAGCCAAGGACTCATATTCACAAGGACGGCTCAACTCTTTATTCCGACGATGGTGAATATAGATGTTTGGTTGGTCAACTTTTATATTTAACCACAAGGTTGGACATAGCCTATGCTATAAATTTGTTAAGCCAATTTCTTTCCTACTTAAGAGAAACTCATTACAAAATTGCAATTGAGTCCTACGATATCAAAAAAGATCTCCTGGTAAGGGTTTGTTCTTTCCCCACAATTCAGCATTACAATTGATGGGTTTTTGTGATGTTGATTGAGCTAGTTGCCCTTATTCCAAGCGATCCATTACAATTTTTTGCTTCTTTATAGGGAACTCCTAGATTTCATGGCGTTCAAAGAAGCAAAATGTAGTTGCCCTCTTATCCTGGAAGGCTAAATATAGAGTAATGGTTGATACATCCTGTGAGCTAAAATGGCTCAATTATTTGCTTAAAGATTTTCTTATTTCTACCAAACAAGCAATGTTGCTTTGTGACAAAAAAATTGTGATTAACCCTGTTTTTCATGAAAGAACATCTTGATATTGGCTGTAATGTGGTGACGGTCTCATGCGTCTTCATCCTCACACTTCTAAAATAGTCGACATTTAACCAAGACCCTACTTGCCAATTAACAAATTTTATTACCAAGCTTGGGACGGGGTTGATAAATTTAGTGTTTAAAGTTGTATCTAGCTTGTGATAACTAGAAATACTTACTTGGATGTATTATTGTTCATGAGCCTAGTCTATAAAGACACAGTTATATCCTTTGTTCATTAATTCAATATATAGACTATTTCTACTAGAAATTTCTCTCTAACCTCTTTTGAAGTTCGAATATTCTTTATTACATTACGCTATGAAATAATACTTGAAGTATTTTTTTCTCACTACTATTCATATGTTGTTATTTTATCAGTTCTTTTAGACAAAAGCAGACTATCTGTTACTGTACAATACAAAATAATCCTTTGATGACTGTTGTGCCCATATTTGCATTTTATACCCTTGAAATATATACTATAACGTTTTTTTGTCTAAAAAATTTCAACTTTAGAATTTTAAATTACTATATTCTTAGAAAATCCCTTCAAATACTTCTAATTATACAATAATTTTACTTATATATTAATTTATAATCAATTTAACAAGTCAAATTATATAATTTTATAAATTACATAAATATTAGAGTGTTACAATTTATACATTATTTATATTTATATAAAAAATAATAAAATTTTATTTTCATTTATTAATGAAAAGAAAAAAATGAAAATAATGTCTTAGAATTGTTAATCACAAAACTCACATCTAAAATCAATTTAAATAACTTAATTATATTTTTAATTTCTTAAGGATTATATTTAAATAATTTTAATTTCTCAAATTTTATTTGTCAATTAAATTCTTTAAATAATTCAAATGTATCATTTTAGTCTTTCATATTTTAATTATATAATTTTAATTTTTCAAGTATTATAATCGTACTGTTTTAATCTCTCAAGTTTCATAATCATACAATTTTACTCTCCCAGATCGGAAG
>JAMLFT010004353.1:0-19766 GCA_026544285.1 Pachyrhizus erosus | reverse complement strand
TAAGTACATTTAATAATAAATGTATATAATAAATGTTTTAAGAAATATATTTATTAACAAATATTACATACTTATATTATAATAAATATATTTAATAAGTATTTTTAAATCGGCACACTAAATTAAAATTTAAAGAATAAAAGTTACAGGATTATAAAATTTGGATAACTAAAATGATACTCCATAGACTAACACTCATGCAACTTTTAAAAACACATATTTATATGTTAAAAAAAATTATTTTATTACTTAAATTATAATATTTTTTAAGTATGAGTGTCATGCAGTCCAAGTAAATAAACTCAATGAAAAAAAAAAAAATAGAGCAACGGAACAAAAAAAACACACAAAATGAAAAATGCAAAGCCAGCTGTGTAATTTACTGTGTTCTGTCATTATGTGCATATATGTACCGACAACTAAACTTGTGATCTGATAAACAACATCCAACACAACACAACACAACACAACCACATCTAATCTAAGCCCCGAAACTACATTGCAGTTTCAGATATTTTGTTCGTTACTCTGTCTCTCTGTGACACCCCAATAAACACAAATAGCAGCGTTCTGAACTTTGAAACTCAACCTTCTTTCTCTTCTCTCGCATCTTAACTGTTCAGGGCATCTTAGTTTCTCTCTTTTTGCCAATATGGTAGCTGCAAATGAGAGGGTCGTTGCTGTGATCATGGTTGGAGGACCAACTAAAGGTATTCCATTTCACTCATTCATTCATAGCACAATTTTGATTCACTCAATGCCACTTCACCATTTCACTATTCACTAATTTCACTTCCTCTTGTAGGAGACCACACACATTGGTTTATCATGTTAAATTAAGTGTCTGTCTTAATAAGCGTTAACAAAATTGATTTTGAAATGATGTAATTTATGTTTAAATTTTTCATAATAAAAGTAAGTTAGTAGCAAAATTCAGTTAAATTTTTTTATTTAACGCAAAAATTGCTTAAATTTGTTTCAAAATCAATTCTAGTCCCAGAATCCGGAATCAATTCCTTAATGTGAAACCAAACATGTGAAAATTTACCTAAAATCACTATATTTTAACGTGATTTTGGAGAATGATTCATTTATCTGTGCTTGCATTTACAGGTACAAGATTCCGGCCATTATCATTCAACGTACCCAAGCCACTTTTTCCATTAGCTGGACAACCCATGGTTCATCATCCAATATCTGCTTGTAAAAGGGTAGACTATACACAATTGAACACCATTGTGATTTATTTTTTTACAAAAAGTAATACTAATAAATGATGATATATCTGGAATTTATGTATATTCTGCCAAGTACCTAACTGTTATTTGTGTCCCAGATTCCTAATTTGGCTCAGATTTATCTGCTTGGTTTCTACGAGGAACGTGAATTTGCCTTATATGTATCTTCTATCTCAAATGAGCTTAAAGTCCCTGTTAGGTGTGCTGTCTTTTCCTACTAATCATCTTTTTTAACCTTTATTTTTTTCTTAAGATAAGATTGGTCACGTATGTCATTTGCGTTTTAATATTAGATACTTGAAGGAAGACAGGCCACATGGTTCGGCTGGTGGTCTTTATCACTTTAGAGATCTGATCATGGAAGAGGATCCGGTTTTTATCTTTACCTATGACTATTTCCATGCTTCATTCTAAGAAACATTCTTACATGTGATTGTGTGTTTTCAGAAAAATTTTCTATGTGATGTGATTGAAATGTTTTATGCACTAGTGCTTATGTTATATGTTTTTATATAGTGTTGACCATGTTTTGTATGGCAGTCACATATCTTCTTGCTGAACTGTGATGTATGCTGCAGTTTTCCACTGTCAGAAATGCTGGGTAATTCTTCTGAAATAGACTATATTTCTTCTACATGCAACTGTTTGATGGTGGAGTTTCTTTGCAGAATAGTAACATCGAGCTTCCTTGATACCTTTTAACTGTTATGTGACTACAGCAACAATTAATTGTTGCTTTTTCTTCCATGTATGCTTACAGATGCTCACAAAAGATATGGTGGGATGGGAACAATACTAGTTGTGAAGGTTGGAGAATAGACATACACGCACACTGTACTTTTACCATTAAAAATACTAGCATCCAATTTTATTTTTTATTTCTTCCCCCTTTTGAAGGTTTCTGCAGAGTCAGCAAGCGAGTTCGGGGAATTAGTAGCTGATCCAACCACTAATGAATTATTGCATTACACAGAGAAACCAGAAACTTTTGTATGTTCATCGTGTGCTTATGCCTTGAATTGCTGAAGTAAAATTTGAAAATCTTCCTGTCCTCCCTACTGTTGTTTACTGTCTTACACTACCAGCTTACCTGAATGCAGGTAAGTGATCGTATAAACTGCGGTGTGTACATATTTACACCAGATATCTTTACAGCCATTGAGGGTGTTTCTACTCAGCGGAAAGACAGAGGTCAGTGAGATATCTCAGGCTGGACCCTATGAACTATTTTTTAAAAATGACTTTACATTTAAATTCAAAATGTCATCATTTTATTCCATTGTTCTGGATACAAGGAATTGAAGATAACTGGAATTTGTCCTCATGTACATTAACTTGTTTTATTTACAGCTAATCTTAGACGTGTCTCCAGCTTTGAAGCAATGCAGCCAGACACAAGGTTTGTTCTTATGAATAGTTATTAATGACATCAACTAGAGAAATTTATGCAATGAGCTGAAGCTTAAATTCTGCTCAAGGGTCCCTGCAGTTTGTATATTTAATTATTTACCTCATCAATCAGATATCATTCTTTTCATATTGCTTATTTTATTAAGTTTAAGCATACACTTGACTTTCACATATATTTAATATGTAACGTTTTTTGAAGCTGACAAATATTGTTGAAATTAATAGCTGACCAACAATTGTCATTCACTTGGTTAAGCTCTTCATTTGTCACAGAACAGAACGTGTTTTTTATCTGTAGAACAGAACATTTAAGG
Organism: Pachyrhizus erosus; assembly: GCA_026544285.1. Classification (NCBI taxonomy): domain Eukaryota; kingdom Viridiplantae; phylum Streptophyta; class Magnoliopsida; order Fabales; family Fabaceae; genus Pachyrhizus; species Pachyrhizus erosus. The sequence goes on along the minus strand of JAMLFT010004353.1, from coordinate 16,804 downwards.
ATGAGCTTGAGCTTCCTGCAGCTATTGATCCCCAATACAAGCAATATTCAAATTAGAAATTATATCACTTATGCAATATTTCCAACATGGTCCTATCTGAATGTGCAAATCAATTATGAGAAGGAATTTTAAATGTTATTACTTCAAACCTAGCTGATCATATGGTTTATTGCCTCAAATTTATTTCTGGAAATTTAGCACATGCTTAATTATCTGGTCAGGAATAGTAGTTCTGATATGAAGTTAAAATATGCCTTCTTGTTAATCACGCATGATAGTATTGTGCCTTTTGGAACTTGTTTTTTTGGGGGACTTTACTTGCAATGCAGAGATTAGTCCCACACCCATATAGTTTGAGGATACCTTGTGCCCTTACCAAAAGTTGTCAAGAAACTACTAAATTAGGGGTTTAATAATTCTGGTTTTGCATATCTAAGTCATTTTCAGGGTCACCTCAGGATCCATGTTGCTTTTCCTGCATCTGAACTGAAGAATTATCTTCTTATTTCAAAGCCATTTATGATCATACCATGCATATATATTGTGTGCTTTTGGTGCAACTTATAAGCATTTGGAAGAAACATTCATTTAAATAAATAAACACACACACATATATATACAGCTTTTGGTGCAACTTAAGCATTTGGAAAAAACATTCATTTAGAGAATAAGGGAACTTTACAAGGTTTTCTGAAGAGTTCTGCTGCAGGAGTCTTCCAGTCAATTATGTCAGATTGGATCAAGATATCCTCTCACCTTTAGCGGGGAAGAAACAGTTGTACATATATGAAACCAATGACTTTTGGGAACAAATCAAAACTCCAGGGTAAAGCTGAGTATTATGTTACATATTTTTATCATTTCCTTCATGGGCAATTATCATATATGTTGACTTAATGCTTGCAGAATGTCCATCAAATGTTCTGGCTTGTATCTTGCCCAATTTCGTTACACATCCCCCCATTTATTAGCAAATGGAGATGGTACTAAGAAAGCCAACATCACTGGTGACGTTTATATTCACCCATCAGCAAAAGTGCACCCATCTGCTAAGGTGAATATTCCCCTGTTTTTCCTTGATAACTAGATGCTTTCACAATCATCTCAGTTTCTCTGTTTTAGTCATGATATAAGTAATAATTTTTAAATTTTGTAACAGCTTAGGGACATTTTTTTGTACTTATGCATGATGTACATAATTTTCCTATTGGTATGTTTTCATGTTCTAATTTATTTACAAATTGCATATCCTTGGCCTCATGATCTGTGTCATGAACATACGTAGACATTTTATTCATGTAGGTCCCCCCATCCCGAATCGAAAAGAAAAAGATGAGAAAATGTAGATGACGTTAAGATACTGCATGATATGCAAGTTGACTTTTGTAAATGTGATTGAACAGATTGGCCCAAGTGTATCAATATCTGCAAATGCTCGTATAGGAGCTGGTGCAAGGCTCAAAAATTGTATCATCCTTGATGACGTTGAAATCAAGGCAGGTGTACAGTTATTTTGTTTGAAATGCATAAGTAATTTTGGAGCTCAATTTTTTTATATTTCTATTTCATCTTACAGGAAAATGCTCTTGTTGGTCATGCAATTGTTGGATGGAAATCCTCTGTTGGACGATGGGCCTGTGTCCAGGCAAGTTTAGAAATTTTAATATTAAATCAAACTGTTCTGCCACCTAAAAGGCATGTATTGTATTTCCTGCTACTTATCTATAGCTCTCAAGATTGCTCAGAAACAGTTATAATGATGCATCCCCATCTCATTTACTAGAAAACGCATATTTACCTGTATAACAAGCATTTTACACATCTTAAGTCTGATCATATACATTTTTCAGTATCACTTGGTCCATTATCTGATCATATAGCAACATAGCATTATGCATAGTCTTAAAACACAGACTCGGAGACTTAAATGTCAAATAGTAAAAGAAAAAAAACAATCCTTGGCTGATTGTTTTCCTTTTCATCAAAGATATATCTAAACTATTCGCATTATCAACATGTAATTATAATACAAACTTAACCACCACGATTATTACTAGTTTGACATCAGAAGAAGATAAAGTTCTTAGAGTTTGGATGAGTTTGTTTATCCCATCTATTCTTCAAATCAGGGTTGTTGTCACTTCCCTACGAATGCAGTTGTTGTTGCTTGTGCTTTGGGAGTCATCTTTCATGTTGAGAAGTTGTAAATTATACTCCGTCTACATTTATCAATCATATTAGAAAATTTTTATTGTCCCATTTTAATGTCATTTTTAGAGAACTAACGAGTCGTTCATTATTCTTTTTACTAACTTTACTCTTGATTTTATTAAGTGAGAGACAAGATTGGTGTAATGAATATTATTTAATATAGAGTTTAGTTCAATACAATTCTTTTTTGACAAAATTTAGGTGCAAGGTGTTTTTTGTTTTTCAATCAAAATTTAAGGTTTGCCTCAGTAACCAATGCTGATCTTAAATGTCAACCTTTATTTTGCATGTTACCAAAATAAAACGCTAATTTAATGAAAGAATAACACACAAAAATCCTAAAAAATTACACCTAAGTTTTGTAGGCCTTGAACTGACATAGATTTTACCTTCAGCAGACTCTTACATTTGAGTGATGTCACCAACTAAAGCATTTATAAATTATGCTACTTGTGCTTACACTGTCATTTTATATCTTTACATTTGATTTCTCTTTTTTTGGTAAATACATTTATTTTATTCGCAATTTGTTTGCTAAATTGGATAAACTAAATCAAATCAGGCTAGTGGGGATTACAATGCAAAGCTTGGGGTAACTATACTTGGTACCTTTCTTAACCTTGCTACATTTTGTCTCTTATTTATTTATTACTATTTTGTTTTTTTATGGGGAAGTATGAAAAGGCAAAGTTAAATTACTAACTATGCAATTCTTGTTCCCTTGCTGAGACCAGGTGAATCCGTGACTGTTGAAGATGAGGTAGTTGTTTTTAATAGCATTGTTCTGCCACATAAGACCCTAAATGTGGGCGTTCAAGATGAGATTCTTTTATAGAACCTCCTCGGCTCCCATTGTTGGCTTTCTATTTTCCTTGTGATTGTATTTGCAGTGACTTATGTTAATTTTAATATCTAGTTTCGAAACCCGACAATAGTGCATATCATCCGTTGTCACAAAATTTACTGTTTTAGGTGCAAAATATTCATTGTTGTACCCACACATTAACATTTCTATTTTTAATAAAGAAATGAGAGTATATCAAGTATTAAGTGTGACATAAATTTATTGTATTGTGCAAAAGAGGCATATAAGACATTATAACCGCCAAATTAACTTCAGAAACACAAAACAGCATCCATACGAGCGCATGAGCAGTACAAGGACCAGATTTAGTTATATTTAGTTATTTTCAGAAATACCCGATCAAGAATTTTAAAAAGATAAATTATGTTTTTTTATCTCTAAACTTTTTACAAATTTTACTTCTAATGTCTAAATAAAATCTTTAGGGACTAAAGTGAAATTTCTCTTCTCCATCAGCAGGTTCTTCAGAAAGCAATTCTATAAAATTTTCTGGCAAACACACCTTTATGAAGCCTCCCAATAGCTTTCTCTTTCACAGCAGGTTCAGAGTATTCCTATGGAGTGATGGGGGGGTTTCCTCCTTATCTTTGACTACAAGCTACATCCATTTTGTTGTAGCCTTGGCTTCTCAAGTTCATCTTCTTAAACTGCTACATTTCACTTATTCCATCAGAACATATTATTGTCCCAAGTGGCAGATCCACCATCATTCCTTTTTAGATGAACTGAAGTTGTTTTAGTTTCTCATCATAAATATCAACCAGTGGCCACTCTCATGAAGCATTGTCCTCTTTTCATGTGTCTAACAAATAACCCTGCATCATAATATAAAATGACTTTGGTAACCAAGTCTTATTGGGTCCTTAATGGTTAGTTTACCTTCCTGTTGTTAAAATATATTCATATTGTAACACTTCCAAGTTTCATAACCATGTTACATCATGAACATTTACCCTTGGCCTCTTGAGCATGAGTGGAAAATTATAACTACTGTTTCTACTCTGTAAGGCATCAAAAGCTAAATCTGGCTTTGCCATAAACACCCTTTTACTTTTCAAACATCTTTTCTAAAATTTTGGTGTGACTCACAATCTTGACTGAATTAACATCAACTCATTTAACTTGGTTTTCAAAAGCCATTCTCCTTTTTACATTGTAGGTAAAGATTAGTTGTCTTAAACTTTTGGTCTTTAGAAACATAAAAAACTTAAACCAAAATTTTTAAGATACAAATTTGTCTTTCATATGTTGGTTGACAAACGTTCATTTTCATTTAGAGTTAAAAAAATGTTCCTTCAAAATAAAGCACCCTATTAAGATCATATATAGGAATTCTAAAGACATCTCAAACTATTTTGCAAGATGATTTAGGAATTATACCATATTAATCTAAGCAGTTTTTGGTCCACCGTGAAGTATTTGCTATATCATAAGATTTATAACATAACCATTTATTTATTTTGAACTTTCTTTGATGCTTTCTGAAGGCATTTTGTCCATTGTCTTTCAAGTTTTCTTCTTTAATATCAAATTGACCACTACTTTAAGATATTTTTCTCTCACTTTGTTAAGCGCTCAGTCCTAAAGGTCAAGCTTTGATACCAATTGAAATGGATGAGAATGTCATAAGAAGAGGATTTGAATTGTGACTATGCCATCTTTTCTAAATTTTGACCTTTATGACCTTTTTTCTCAAGATAAGTTGGTGCTTAGAATGTTCTAACATTGCATTCTAATGCACTATTTCAGTTGGAACCACTCTAATGAGCACCTTTTGATGTGCATCTTTTAACGTGTAACTTTTTTAAGCAATCTTTTGATATACAACTTTTTTATATGAACTTCCTTATGTGCACCTTTTTAATATGCTCTTTCTAATGTGCACCTTTCTAATATGCTCTTTCTAATGTGCACCTTTTTTACGTACTCTTTTGATATACATCTTTTTTATGAGGCATTTTGACGCCGTCTTCTAATGACATTTTTTTATGCACTCTTTTATTATGCATCTTTTTTTATACAACTATTTGATGGTGCCATTTTTTTGTGTCTCTTTTTTATACACACATTTTATTATGAGAATCTTTCATTATCTTTTATTAGAATCCATCAATGATGGAAGTACGCATTTAAGGGATTGTATCAAATATAGACAACAATAATAATGGATAGGAGTTGTACATATTTTAAATTGGCATCAATTACATATCAAAATTAGGATAACTAATTTTAGGATGATTTGATCTTTGGTTATATATATGTGGCCTAATTTGTGAATGAGGACAACACACATTCGACAAATATTTTGAGGACATTTTAATGTTTGGAATACTCTAAGACAATAACGATATGCATGGCATACATTTTTGTATAAAATGATGATTTATATCCTTTATTTAAATTATCATAGTTATTTTACTTCCAATTCAAAAAATTATTTTTTCAACAAGATTATTTTAAAAATAATATAAAAAAATTATCGAAGTTAGAAATTACAGTTAGTGCACCTTATAAGGATGTATGTAGGTCAAAGTTCTTTAACGTTGCCAAGGATGTAGGTAGGTTTCTAATGTGATTTTGAGCTTATAAAGACCTTGCCCCTGCAAGAAAAGTAAAACCATACGTATAAGAATATTCTTAAGACGATGCAATATGTTAAATGTTGTAGTTTGTTTTATCATCCTGCCGATAAGATTGACTCATTTTTGTTGTTTTAAAAACACTCAATTTTACAAATTCAACTTATTATTGTTTGTCAAAACCCATGAGCATAAAACGTTCTTTGTTCTAACATGTTCCACACACTCCACACAATGTGATATAACCCTACACAAAAATATGAAAGACTATTTTTCTTTAGTGGAGAAAAATGCATTTAAGTGTGCTCTTTGTAATTAAATGTTCATTTAAATGAAAAAAAAAAAAACTGAAATTTCTGGGCATGGTAATCATGGTAGGTTGGGGTAAGTTCGGCACTACTCAGCTCAATCCAAATAGAAGACAAAGCTATATCACTACTAGAAGATTTTATTTCAACTCCATCATTATGTTTTATTAAGTTTGGAGAAACCACCAAAAACTTGTCTCATTTTATGAATATGACTTCTTTTTACTTTTACACGTGCAATGTAGAAATACAAATTTATTACTTCAACAATTTCTCACAATTGTACATTTCAAAAATGAAATTGTACTCATTAAATACAACTTACTCTATATTAGTAGATTTTTTTTTCAAAAACTAAATTAAATTTTTTCAAAGTGAATTAACATGTTAGTCTATCGAATGATAAAATAGTAAATTGACCTATCAAATCCCATCCAACATATATATCATAAAAATACAAACTCGTTTTAAATTTCCAATCAATCCCAATACAGGTTAAAAAAAACTCAATGAAACCCTTATCCAAAAACTAAATCACTCTAATATAATAAGTTTAAAATAATAATGATGATAATAAGAAGAATAATGTGCTGCTGCAACATGGAATCAGTCCACTACAACCTTCATTTGACTCACCAAGCTAATGGGGTTAAGCGAGATTGGCTAGACATATTATTAACCTAGAAGGTTCATCATGTTTTGTCACCCCTAATTCAAATCTCTAACAACCAACAAATTTATATAAATTGATAAAATTTTATTATAATTATAATAAACATGATAAATAATGGATCATTTCCTTTTGAGAATACCCTAACGCATGGAGAACACAATTCAATAATAGCTCATTTCCTCTTGAGAATACACTAACGCATGGAGAACATGCATTCAATTATGGATCATTTCCTTTTGAGAATACACTAACGCATGGAGAACATGCATTCAATAATGGTTCATTTCCTTTTGAGAATAAATTAACGCATGGAGAACATGCATTCAATTATGGATCATTTCCTTTTGAGAATACGCTAACACATGTAGAACATGCAATTAGTGATAGATCATTTATTTTTGAGAAAGCTACAATTATTTGATTGACTTTGGACAAGTCAATTATAAAATTTTCGATACCCTTTTCCCAGCTACTTCAGAGTACCAAGATTTCCATGCTTCCATGTAGTGAGAGAATAGGTCTCTCAAAGCTGCATCATAAGAAACTCAAACATCAAATTTGATGAATTTTAAAAAATAAATTGCCATGATGATACATTGAAATGGCAAATAGAAATCTCATATTACAACCAATTGTCCTACCATAATTTGTCAATACTGCAAAAAGGTAAGCCCAAACTTATTTAATGCATACCACATCACTGAACTAAACTTCAATCTCCAAGTTGGTAGATTCATTAATATCATTAGTGTTGGATGATATTGTAAGGTAAAGGACTTAAGTCCTACGTTGAAAGTATGAAATTTTAATATAGGATTTATAAGGTCCTGGACACTTTAACTGCAATAATTAATTTTTGTAGTGTGATTCATTTTAAGTTTTATCAATCTAGTTATGTTAGAATGAAAAGGAATGAGCATGCAACTAATTAGGCCTACGAACAATGTTATCAATAGCAGATAACGATCTATGGCGGTGAGCCAAAAATCCATCATACAAATATGGCATGGCAGCCTATGGTAAACACAAAATGATGTGTGTATAACTATAAAAAAAAAGCAGCAAAAAAGGGCATAAATATATTAAAAACAGCATAATGACAAACTAATATTCATAACATTCATTAGTGTCATTTTATGTTACAATTGTACATTGTTTTCATCTTATGTATGCCCTGTTAGAGCTTGAATATATATGGCTTACGTTTTGGATGCCTCACTTTGTCCTATAAGTGAAGAATCTAGAACAAGGTTTACTAAAGAAAACTTAGAAAACAGAACAGATAACATGTTCTAAAAACAGAACTGAAATTCTAAAAATTTGAAAAATTAGAAGTACTACCGTTCTGAATTTTTTTTAAAATGGAATTATATTTCTGAAATTTAAAGTTAATATACATTTTTAATCTTTGATCTTATTTTTTATTTATTTTAATATTTTATCTTTTAAAAAATATATTTTAATATTTTATCTTTTAAAAAATATATTTTAATATTTTATATCTTTAAAAAAGTTAAAAATAGACTTTCCGTTCATTTTTAGACTGAGACCATACTTACTCTTTATCTTCTCTTATCCTTCCTCGACAATAACTTGATAAATATAAAAAATAAGAACTTGACTATCTCTTTTAAAAATCAAATTTGTAATTCAAATACAACATTTTAAACATTTTTAACATATTTATAAAATTAAAATAAACTTTTTAAAATAAAAGATAAAAGTGTATTTCAGTCCAAATTTATAAAAGCAGAGCGCAAAATGGTTGAGTAGATTAAGATTGAAGAACAATAACCACATAAGAATAAGAGGATGGAAAAAAAATAAAAGCAAAGCAAACAAGCATGAAAAAGTGATAGAAAAAGAGATGAGAAAGAATGTAGAAAAATAACTCAACCACTCAAGAATAAATGAAAACTAAAAGAAAGAAAGAAAAGGAAGAAGAAAACAACGAGAGAAAAAAAACCCTTCTATTATGGGTTATAGGAAAATGTTACTCGCCGGAGCTCGAGCCTTTACGGTTCAGGTCGGCAGAGAAGGTTGTTGCCGCAGAAGGGTTGCTAGATTGCTTCGCCGCAGCGTCAATGGTTCGAACAGTCAAAACTCTGAAGAGAACCCTAGGTTTCTCTTTCACGATTCTAAGGAATGAGGGAAGGAACATTGGAACAAAAGGTCTAAATGGGTTTGTCTAAAATGGGCCAATAGATAACCCGATAACCCATATTTCAGAAACGAAAAGAAAAACCCAATTTTCCGCCATTACTGTCGTAAATCGCCACGATGCCATTGATATGGTGGAAAACATGGCAGAAACACGTCATAAAGCGTTAAATCACGAATAGCGGATAGCACTGAAGGCCAAATCGGCCATGCCATACAGTTATGGCTACGAATTTTCCCCCCCCCCAAAACATTATGTAAATGGAGGGAAACATATTTACATCTAATACAATTACTTTGTTCAACATTGGCTAACAAAATTTGGTAAGTCACATTCATTGTCATAATTTAAACAAAACACAGTTGAGCCTGCGAATTTTTTTCCAAAAACAATATGCAAATGTAGGGGCAAATATTTACATCTAGAACAATTAGTCGTTGCACATCAGCTAATGAAATTGCAATTTCAACTTGTTAAATCACATTCATTGTTGTAATTCAAACAAAACAGATAACTGACCTTATAAATTTTTTTCCCAATACAGTATGTAAATGGGGATAAAAATATTTACATCTAATACAATTACTTTGTTCTACATTGGCTAATAAAACTTGGTAAGTCACATTCATTGTCATAATTTAAACAAAACACATGATCGAGCCTACAAAATTTCTCCCCAAAAGAATATGTAAATGGAGGGATAAATATTTACATCTAGTACAATTACTAGTTGTTGCACATTGGGTAATAAAATTGAAACTTCCTACTTGGTAATTCCTATTCATTGTCATAATTCAAACAAAACACATAATTGAGACTGGGAATTTTTTTCCCAAAAGAATATGTAAATGGAGGGAAAAATATTTACAAATAATTAATAATTGAGCCTACGAATTTTTTTTCCAAAAGAATATGTAAATGGAGAGGAAAATATTTACATCTAGTACAATTACTCTTTGTTCCACATTGTATAATAAAATTGTAACTTTGCACATGATAAGTCATATAAATTGTCATAATTCAAACAAAGCACATAAATGAGCAATGAAGGAATTACCTCTAACCTTGGTTTTGATATTGCGGACGATGCACCTGTGCGAGGCTATCCCAGTCATGCACTTGTTTCACACTATTGTTTTCAGAGGTTCCAACGCTGGGCACATAAGCTGGGGCAAAAGGGCCAAACTGATAGTTCTTCGAAGTCTGTTTTGCATCATTTTTTATGTTGCTTTTCTCTGGCTCTCTGTAACTAATATTTTCATTTTCATTTTGCATTTTAGAGTTCTGGCCATCCATGAACAAATTAGCTTTGTTCCTTTTAAAACATATGTTTGTGATGTCAGTTCCAAACATTCTTTTCCTTGACTCTATGACATTTGAATTGTGAGCTAAGTCAACTGATTCACTCCATGCTTTCCCTCTCACACCCAACCACCTGAATGCTGGTTTTCTAGTGTTTGTTGTATGGGTCTGCATCCATTGTAAACTTATGGTAAGCTTACTGCAATTTATTAGAATATAGAAAGCTGCAGAGGAATATTTAAACGGTGAAAATAAACAATAAAATACTCCTATAATAAGGCTCTAAGGGAAAATTTATAGTGAATCGAGGAGAATATCATCACCTTCTCGATTAGGTTCATGGAGGATAACACATTTGCAATATCATACAGGCGTCTGACTTTTGCTGAAAGGCCAATATCATGTTAATAAAAACTCAAAGTTAAATGCTTCTTTCTTTATCAATCAATAATGAACTAGTCTAAAGGTGTATTTCGAAGAGCTTATTTACAGATTATTTGAACTTAATCTTACGACATAAGCACGTATGTTAGTGTTTGAAAAAGTTTATAAAAATATGATGTCCATAAACTATCTTTAACCTATTTTTGTAAAATTAGAATAACATGTTAACAACTTACAATTTATATCAAGAGAAATAATAGCAACTCTTGGCTAAAATTTATTGCAATTGCAAATTACCAAATTTTGTTAGTTTGACTTTTTATTTAATAAGTCTCAATTATGATTTTGTAATTTCAACTAAATTTAACTAATAATAGAGAGTATATTATTAAGAGAATTGTGTTAGAAAATATGTTCATAGTACTCCTCGTGTATGAAAAGAATTTAACCTTACTTTTCTTCAATTATAAAAATAATTAAACAAATTACAGTGACACTACTATGTCTTATTCGAATTTTAGAAGGCACCCCTCTATTTAAAAACATTTCTTTGTCATCCCTCATCTAACATCATTAAGTTGTAGTTAATTTAAAAAATTGCATTACATATGCCCTAATAACACAATTATATTTGCAACCCATATGTTTTATAAATATTACACATACTCCCCGTCTCCTATGTTTTTCATACATTACAAACAATATCTCAATCTCATTTCAGATCTAGATTGTCATTTTGCATTATCATTGATCTAGAGACTATTACCAACATCCATGGCAGCAGCAACATTAGTGAGCATGTTTTTCTCAAAGTACTTCTTCCTCTTCATACTTCACCTTCCTTAACACATTGCAAGATCTACCCTCCCACTCTCTCCTCCAATCCTTGTCAAATTCAATCACGCACTCACAATTTCATGTTCCATGTCCAAACCCCTGACAACATTCATTATCGTCGTCATCGTCACTCTCACCACAAAGTCTTTCCTCTCACAATTCCACTTTGACAAGTCACATAAGGAATCAGACATCCTAATGGAGACAATGCAACATATATATTCTAACTGAGATAAAATGGGGTGTTTCAGGAAGTAAAAATATACTTAATAATCATGTGTCAATCATGAGACCACTAAATCAAACAGAGTTAACACCCTTTAGGACACAGAAGTTTCACAATAACAAGAACACAGCTTAAAAAAAATTTTGTAGATTGAGAAAAAGGAAGGGTGCATCTTAAAATTTGAATAAAAGACAAGGAATATCAGTGTAATTTGCTCAAAACAATTTATACATAAATTTATATGTAAATACTTATTTGATAAGCACTTCTTCAATAAGTGTTTAATTATGTTATTTATCTAATCAGACTAGAGTTAGAATCACTCACTTCTCTTTATTGATGTTGTATGGGCATTTCCCAGCAACAATTTTGCAGCTTCGTCAAGGGAGATCATTTCAATCTGAAAAGTAATTGTTAGAAAATATCAACATGTTAAGGGCATGTTTTGTTTTCAATTCAAAAAGTACTTTTGGATATTAAAAGTACTTTTGGAAAATAAACTCATTTTAGTGACATATATGTTTACTTTCAGAAGTACATTCACAAATGAAAATTTTGTCTAAAATCTGAGTTTTGTAGAAGACTTATATTGCTTTTGCAAACTTAAGTTTAACTCAAACTTAAGTTTACAAACTTTCATTCAAACATGCCCTAACACATTATCAATTTGAAATGACCGAGAAACATTTGATAAATTCGCGAAACTCACATTAGAGCAGACAAAAAGCTTCACAAAATTCTGAGTAAGCAATGCCAGAGATTTTTCCCTTCTGTTTTCTGCAAAACATGAAACGGTGTCAGTGCTCATAATATCACAATGCCCCATTTGTAAGTACCACCACACCCAGCTTTATGTTTTATATTTCAAAGAAAAGGAATACCAATAACATACTCTCTAACGCATTTATTTCTTCTTCCACCAAAACACACTCGTTTTAAGTCCACTCTATTATCTTAAAAACAGAATGTGTATAAATGGTAAGGCAATCTTGCCATCAACAAATAAAACAGCTAGGCCAAAATAATATAGTCTCATATTTAGCGGTTGTTTGATTCGGTCGTGGAATCCATTTCCGTCATAAAAATGAGGCGGTAAATTACTAACTTTTGGCAATTCTTTTTATTCAAGAAAAATAATTTTTTGAACCTTGTCAATAATCAATAATACTGTTAAAAAATTTCTCCAACTCGCATGACACACATCAGAAATCTATCATGTATTTTCCTGCTCAATGCCCTTTCAATTATTTTTCTTGAAAAAAACACAATTTATATATTTCTACGCTGACAGTACATATGAACAGCTTGTACTATCATTCTCTACAGTTTTGATAAAAGGTCATGGATCTCAGTCATTCTTCTAATTAAGTAGGGAAAAGCTTGCATGAAAGGTTAGATTAGTAACTTCTCAGGGTGCAGTTCTTTTTCAAACAGCATAACATCCCTTTTCATTGAGAAAAGACGTCTACTTTTCCACAATAACGTTCACAATCGCAAATCAAAACTTACAACATATTTATTATACTGAAATCTAAACTAACCCAACCATTCTGTTTGGTTAAAAAAATGAAATCGAAGGATTTTAATGAAGCGGATGAAAAGGAGAGGGAAAGAAGAATTTTGATTAGACATTTTGTTTTGTCGAAAGGAGCAGAGAAATTTCAATGAAGAGGATGGAAAAGTAGCCATTTTTTTGTTCACAATCAAATAAAAGAATTTTAAAAATTAGTTTATTTTTGTATCATTAAAGTTTTAAATTTCAAGACATAAAAGTAGAAATAATCTAGTCATTACAGTTGAAATGTTTTAAATCCTTTTAACTTCCAAATCTTCTAACAAATTTTGCTTCTCTCCATTGTCATTCCCTCCCTGCTAAAAATTGGACTAAATAACAAAAGTTTTAAAAAGTTCCTTACCTTCCTTTTCCTATATTTCCTTTCAACCAAACACGCTCTGTAATTCAAACATATCCTAAATCAGTGACATTCCAAAATAAAAGAAAAAAGTTTTAAACATACCATTCTTGGAAGATTTCATAGGAGCTGCAGAATCAGAATTTTCCTTGTCGTTCTGACATTCAATATTAGAATTTTCCTTGTCAATTCGACTTTCAGTATTAGGCTTTTCCTTATACTCCTGACTTTCAGTATTAACATTGGAAAGTGTTTCGTCTTCGTCATCCTCGTCTAACGCCTAAAACAATTTCTTTTTAACACTAAATTAATTATCAATTGAAAAATTCATGTAAAATTTTAAAACAAAATCATTAGAAAAATAAAAATAGAGACAATTCACTCACTTTTGCACTATCATTAGAGTCATCAAAAGACCCAGTATTCTCCTTCAAACCTTCATCCTACCAAACAATCAGAGATTTAAGTCCAATCTTAATTGCAGAAACCTACAATCAGAGTCAAACCAAAGGCACCACACAAAGATTTAATTTTTAAAAAAAAAACCTTGACTTCTTGCAAAGCCGCAGGTATTGCAGAAAATCCTTTCCAAGTATATTGGTTCTTAGCTTTTCTTGCAAGCACCTGAAAAGTCAAAATAATAAACACATACATATGCAGAGCAGATCGACTAAGAAACATGCGAAATTGGTTGTGTCTAAAAAGTAAAAAAGAAACCTACTCCAACACTCTCCAAGATATTGACGATATCGTAGATCCGTCGTCTTTCTACTCCTAATCGCGAAGCAGCGTCATCAAGACCGATTAATCTCACGCCTTCTTTGTTATACATGCTTAGAAATCTGCAGGATGGAGAAGAACTGTAAATCTAGTTCAATTAAGATGAATTGAAAAGAAGAGAGAAAGAGAAAGACTTGGTGCACAGTAGGCCGAGAGATTTTTGCTTTCGGCTATAAGTATGGTGCGCTGACAAAGAAGACATGGAAGTGCAAGGAATTTTTTTGAATTTTTGATTCAGAATGGATGGTTAGGGTAGAGAAAGAGGCGATGTTGGAGCAGCTGCGTGTGAGCTTTTTCAAGTGTTGAAGAGCGGGAATTGATCTGAGGAGGCGCCGCCTCTACATGTTTTTCTTTTTATCTTGTTTGTAACATCTATATATATATATATATATATATATAAGCCGGATTTTAAGGATAAAGCTGGTTTGCTAGGATGATGTGGGGGATGGTGTTTGTGTCTGAATATGTGTGATTCTAAAAAATCTTTGCCTTTTTTTTATTTACAAAGGCACAATAATTGTCACTTAGCATGACTAGTTTTATTGGGTAATCACAAATAAATTTAAATTACAGATAAAATGGAAACAAGTCATTTTTTATCTACAGAAGTTAATTTTTTGTTTTTATTTTTTCTGTAGTCAAATTTACTCTCATATATAAACATATACTAAAATAGTTATCTTAAACAAAACTTTTTTTTTAGATAATATTTGTGGAAAATGTCTTTAATAGCTTTTCTCGACTAGAAGCATTTTAGAAGTTGATATTACTCTCATATAACTGTCTATCTTTTATAATATATTTTTTGTTTTTAAATTAAAACCTAATAGTTTTAAACAAATCTAATCTAATATGACCTAATAATAATAATTTTGTGAACCTAATAATTTAATTATAATACTTATAATTATAGTAATAATAAATTTATGAATCTATATACAACTATCAAATACACATATCGATCTAAGAATAATTATTAAGATTATAAATATATATGTCATGATATTTGTTGGTTAGTATTTTGTTTGATTATAAATCATATTTATTATTATTATAATAATTATATTAATGATATTAATTATATTAATAAAATTTAAATAGAAACTTTTAAATTTAAATTTTCAAAAATTGTAACATATGTGAATATTTAAGTATATTAATATTTTTATCGAGATTATAATTAATTTTAAAAAATTAATTAATTAAGGAAATAATTTATGCTAATAAAAAAATTTTATTTATGACAATAATTTAGGTTTCGAAGACTACAAAAATATAAATATTAATATAAATTTTGAAGTATAATTTTGATTGATATTTTCCTATAAACCAGTAAGTATAATTTTTAAATTAATTTTCTTAAATCCAACATTTATTATATAATTACTAAAATTTTTCAATACTTTATTTCATATTTAAATACAAATTCCATTATCCCACTACCATAATAAAGGTAAGTATTTTTTAAAATATAAAATTAAATTAATTAATTTAATTAATAAATATATATAATTAAGATAACTATCCTTAATTTAGGTCAGACTTAATTTATAATATTTGGAAATTTTTATTTATATTTTTATTAGCAAAAACTAGGGAAAAAATATTTGTGCCTCTCAACACTTTTTTTAATAAAACGTGAAATATAATAAAAAAAAAAGAAGGTTAAATAAAAATAAAATGTGTAGTTGAAGGATAAAAGTTTTTATTTATGACAGGAGTAGAGTGAGATTAGTCACATAGTTGAAAAAAAAAACGTTTCCAAAAAAAGACCAAAAAGAGTTATGTTTTTATATATTGTTATAGATTATAATAATATTACTTTAAATTACTTCAATATATATTTTTCATAGTATATAACAACGGAATAAAATTGTACATTAATACATAATAAGTAAATATATTTGACGAGTAATTGTATCTCATAAAGATAAAAGCTATAAAAAAAATTACTAGTATATAGATCAAAATAGTTAAGCATATTTTATACAAAGATTAAAATATTTATATGAAAATCATAGTAACATTTAAATTTTAGAATAAAAAATATAATAGAGATATTAAATATTTTACATAAAACATTTTAAAATACGAGTTATTGTGGTAGAAATTACATTTAGTTAAATGTTATTTAATATAAAATTATTTTCACACTAAACATTTTACTTGTTTTATTTAGTTTTCGTTATAAAAATTTAAAAAATAGATAAAAAAAATAAATAGTTTTTAAATTGTTAATGATATTATATTATGACTGATAAAATATTTTTTTATTTTATAAAATTTAAAAATATATTTAAAGTGAATTTTTTAGTAAATATATACAATTACAATTAAAACATATTTTATTTGAAATAATTAAAGTAATTGTGATCAGTATATTTTGTTTTAGTTCAAATTAATTGATAATATTAACATATATTTTGATATAAATTTAAAATATATTCAAATTAAGATTATTTTAAATTAAGGTAAGCAATATTAACTATTTTTTCACGTACAATAATTTTAAGTTTTATTAAATTTTCATTAATAATAAAATAATAAATTATAAAGATTTTATTT
>JAMLFT010004352.1:0-19768 GCA_026544285.1 Pachyrhizus erosus | reverse complement strand
AAAATGCTAATTAATTAGCTAACAAATTATTTTTTGTTAGTTAATTATATTTTTTAATTTTAAAATTTTTCCTCTTAAAAAATATTTCTTATTAAAATTGGCATTGATTAGTTTAACAATTATGGAGTATTCTATATATAAATCAAAAAATTTTAAAATTAAATCAATATATCATAAAACTTAATATACTTTTTATGTTTAAATATGAATTTGGTCTCTAAAAAATAAGGTCATTTTGATTTTGATCTTTTAATTTTTTATTTATTTCAGTCATTATTTTTTTTTGTTTTAGTTCATATTGTTCTTTAAAATTTGGCATAATCGTCATGTTGGCAGTTTAGTGACTCACCACATCATCAAAGAATTTAACATGATAATCACTTTTAATATTTTTTTATCAAATTATATTTTTAAATTCTCGTTAACTAATTTAATATTATTAATTATTTTGAACAAATTAAGATTTAAAAACATAATATACTAAAAAAAATTACTCATTACTATCTTGTTAAACTTCTTGAAAATGTGAGTCAATGAATTGTTAAAATTATTTGTATAATATTATTTAATGATGTTACATAATATGAGAAACTGAAACAAAAAATATTTAAATGATTAAAATAAAATAAAATTTAAAGGATTAAAATAAAAAAAATTATTTTTCAAAAATTAAATTAATATTTAATCCTAAATTTTATGATTAAAAATAATAATATTTATTTTATATGATTCATAAATGAAATTTATAAATTTTTCCTTTAGAGTAATTTAATATATATATATATAATAAAATTTTCATAATGTTGAATAATTTTTTCTTAATCATCTAAAGATTAAGATACTACAACACTAATTTATTTTTTAAAAAATGTCCAAAATTATTTTTTATGCCTTTAATTTAGTTTTCAATAACGATGAATATAATAAATTTCAAATTTTAAACGAACTAATTTAATAAAAACTTAAAATTAATATAGATAAATAACTTAATTTAGCAACAAAAAAATTTATAAAATTAACTTATGATTGCATTCTTAAAAGTGATTTTTTTTATAAATACTATAATCAAGAAAGTTATTTTTTAGAAATTTAAAAATAAATTTATTTCTAATTTCATATTTATCAAAATAACTTTTAAATTTAAATGATTAGAAGAATAAAATAAAAATAGAAGTCTATAATCAAGTTTTTAAGTAACTTACTTTACCAAGAAAAAAGGTAAATAGTAAGAAAAAATGATTTCAAAGTAATGTATGTATATTCACGTGTATAAACTTTATTTAAAATGGGATTTTTTTTTATCGAGGCACTCAAAAATAATTATGAAGAAATTATTTTGGTCAAAGAATGAATGTTACTTTTAGTACCAAACTTATATTTGGGTGTGAAGGGAGGAAAAAAATAATACAAATCGACATTTTTATGAAGAAAACATTTTTATTTTTTTGAATAAGAAATAAAAAAAATTATAAATAAAATAATGTTAAAAGAATTTATATTACTATTTAATTATAAATTAATAAATATCATAAAAATTAATTTTATAATAATTATTTTAAGTTATACTGAGACTAATTTAAGATTAATAAACAGTATAAAGGCTTTTGTACTAATTCAAGTTAAACAATTATTATGGGAAATTAATATATTGATCCGTTTCCCTAAAATGGAATAATATATTGCTCTTTTCTTCACGGGAGAATGAAAATCAACAAAAGCTATGGTAACATATTTTCAATCTCTATAAATATATATATCATGATTATGGTGGAATTATCATTAACTTTAACCATTTTGTACATGTACTAATCTCCTATTTATATATCTCAGTGATGCTGTAGAAATGAATCAACATTAAGAGACAGCGAACCTTAATTTACAAAAAGTACTCTTCAATCTACAATATCCAATATCCAAAACTAAGTCAAAGTCTACCATCTCATCTTAGACATATTAAATATTGATAAATGTAAGTAAATAAAAATAAAAATGATTTATTATATTAAAATTATAAAATTATGAAAAAATAGATTACGTACTTACAATGTAAAATAATTTTATATTAGCCTTCTTCCACCCTTGTTATTGCATAAGTCAATAATCTCTTCTTTGTTTTGCTCTTTCTTCGAATCACTTAGGATTTTTCTTGATTTGTCTTCAATTTCTCTTTATTCTTTGAAAAAATTTAGGAAATAAATGGGAAAAAATGCACGAATTATTGCCCTCCTACAAACAACTAGTGAGTGTGGATTGTGTGAAGTTTGCTTTTGTTATTTGGTATGAGTTTGCGATTGAATTTTTCAAATTTAAAACGATCTTGTGGTCCAATTACTTAGATTTGGTGTGCTATTATGGTTGAATCTTTTTGATTTGGTATATTGTTTTGTTTGGATTTTCATATTCAGTATGTTATAGCATTTAACTTTTGTGATTTGGTATGTGGTTGAAATTTTCAAATTTAAGATAATTTTGTGGTCTAATTATTTAAGAATGGTTTGCAATTGATATGAGTTGTGTTTTGTGCTTGGTGAATAAATCCTACAGTTTGTATAAAGCAAGTTTTTTAGAAGAGGAAAAGACCTTAGATATATCAAAAAGAGCTATCTCTAAAAATCAGTTTCATGCTCCCAATGCCAACAAATACAGCTCTTGCAAACATCACACATGTTTTTTACATTCACGTTCTAGTTGGGAAATCGATAAGGAAGGGGATGGAGACAATTTTGAAAGGAAAAAAAACATACTCATCACATGTTGATTTAACAGACCATATGTCGTTTCACGTGTAGTACTGGTTGGTGTAACATAAATGAAACAATTAAGAAATTTTGTCCAAATTCAATAAACAAAGAAATATCAAATAGTTTTTTTTTTTAAAAAAAAAGAAATAAAAAATATAATATAAATAAAACACAGAAATATGTGTATAATTTGCTCAAACTTATACCACCAATAATTTTTTATCATTAATTGAGAGTGTGAAAATTTTTAATTCACTCTACATGGATATTAAATTCTAAAACTAATTAATTTTTTAAGTAATTAAAACTATTTAATAAGAGACATGTACATGTCCTTGTACTCTGAAAAAACAGGTTAGGTTGTAATTGCAGTGAGTTGACGTAATTACCCAAATTAGCGTAGAGAATTACGTGGCATGGCGAAAGAAAGGTGTCGAAGGAGGGTGCTGCTTGCAAAGAGAAACGAAGCACAAGTGTATTGTAACCGTAGACTATGGGAACCAACCTCTCTCTGCATTGATTACCACGTGGAATGTTTCAAACACTTCCTCATAATTCACGAACTACACCCATGAACAATACATTCAACAACATTAACATCAACATCAACATCAACAAACATAACCTCCTTCTCCTTCTCTATCTCTAACTCTAACTCTCTCAACCCCTTTTCCACCTCTCTCTCTCTCTCAGATTCTTCTTCTTAATTTTTTTGTCTCTTTCCTCCATCACTTTTTTCTTTAGAATCATCTGCATATCAAACATTGTGAGTCACCCTGCCCCCATTTTTTGTTCTTGTTTTCCACACAAAATTTGAGCTTGGCTCTTTGCACTTTTAAATTTGCGTTGTTCTTCTTTTTTTTTTTTTTTTTTTTTTACCTCTTCTGAGTGGACCACTCAAATTGTACTTTTGCGCCTAACTTGTTCATGCATTTTTGTTTGATCTTCTCAGAGAGAAACCTTCAAGGGAGTTAGTTGTTCTGTTGCAGGATTTTCTCTTTCTCCTTGGTTTCAATGGAGGTAAGCAAAACAAAAATGAAAAAAATATTTGATCAAGCTGTTTTTATTTTATTTTTTTAAATTTTTATTTTTCATCATACAACAAGGGCCTTAGACTATGAGATACATTTTAGTTTGTTTTTTTTATTTTTTTGGGTGCAGAGGTGTTACAGTGAGAAAGAGTACCATTCCGAAAAAATAGACCTCACTCTAAAGTTTTCTCCTTGTGGTGAGAATGCAGAAGAGAGGAGGTTGAGAAGGTCATCATCATCGGTGGGTGTGGCAAATGGGGCCCAGTGGGATCCATCTCTTGGCAGATCTTGCTCACTGCCAGCAGAGAGGCAGAGGAGGGTGGCTGCACTCTCACCTCAAGTGCTTGCTTGGGTGGCTGCTTCTTCTGTTAATGTCAACACATCATCATCATCACTTCATAAACTCAAGGAACACCGAAATCCCTCTCAGGATTCTGACCTTGAGGGTAATGAATTTCTTTCACTCATCACTCATGTCCTCTTCATTTGGTTATGTGTTTGGATTAGCTTATTTTGCATAATAATGGTTTTCTTTTGTTGGGGGTGGGGGAGATTAAGCAGCTGCCAACATGTATATGTGATGATATGTATTCTTATGTCTTGTTTAATTCCTTGATCAGTAATACTTCGGGTGATTGCAGGGTAGAGTGTTAGAAAATAAAGATATATTTGTTTATGTTGCCACTTAATGATTAAAAAAATAAGATGAAACCATTTTTAGTTTTGGGGACTTTCCTCCCTCCCCTTTCTTCATTGATTTTTAGGTTATTTACGTCGATTCAGTTTTTACGCTGATGCTTGGTTCATCTTGCATGGTAGTATTATTAGTGATTAGTGCTTAAGAGATTGCATGTAGAAAGCTTTATTTTTGCAAGTTTTATGACTGAAAATACGAGAGGGATGAGAGAGGACCACTCAAATTAAAATAAAATTTCTTGTTTTACTTCGAAGGCAAATGCAACTCCAAATGTAAAAGTCTTCATCAAAGAGCCTCACTTGGCAATCACAAGTATGCTTAGTGATGGTACTCAGATTTTGCCGTGGATCGCAAGATGTGAAGAAACTATATTAGACAAGGTACTGAGAGAAGATATGAGGATGTCTGACAAGTAATATGATGACATATGACAAGTAAATAAAAGATAATCGATGATGCATATGATGGATTTAAGCCAATGTAGTAAACCAAGCTTCTCCTTATTAGGAAAGCAAATGATATTTTAAGTAACATAAGAGATACAGAAATTTCTAAATTATAGGTATAACAGGAGAGCAGGACATTTTGTATATAAATATGATCGGGAGGAACTGCATATGAAACTTTTATTAGATATGACCATTAAAACTTCTCTACCATCTTTTGAGAGAAGTAGAATAATTTAAACAGGGGTTTTGTAAGACATACAAGGGGTAGGAACTTATTAGTAATGAAAAGAGAAACAAACAAAGAAGGAGGTTTGCTTATATAAAAGTTTCAATCTAGCTACTTAGCAAATTGATGAATATTTTCTTGCGTTGTGCATGTTAACCATGTCTATGACGTCTTCATTGCCTACATGTTTGATGCTCCTCCTTTGTAATCAAATATTACCACTTACCACTACAAATGATCTTGAGCTACTATAAGACATATATTTTTCTTAACTGTTCCTTTATCAAACCTTCAATATTTCACCCTTTTCTTTTCAGTTGTCCTCATAAATAAAGGTTCGTTGAATTAGTTTTGGATATGTAGCATCTTTAGATTTCACTGTACCTTACAGTGATAATTGTTTTTCCTTCCCTTTGATTGAACTTCGTTTTTATGTTATGCTATTTTCATTTGTTAGAGTTGAAACAAAAAGGAGGAGGCTGACAGGTCATTCAAATTTCAAATGGAATCAGGAGGAAGAAATGTTCATTTTTCCTAGTGTTGCAGCACTTCTGTATAAATGTTTGCAGTATAGAGGATGGCCTGTCTTTCCTGGGTGGTAGGAAACCAAAAACGGCTGAGTGTAGTTATTGAAAAAGACATGGTTCACCATAAGAGAGAAAAGAAAAAAAATATTTAACATGTCCACATGTATCATCAAATTGAAAGTGTCTACTATGGTTGCTTCCCTTGTTACATTTATACTCCTGATATCCATGTCAAATACATGATAAACTTTTAAGAACTACTTAGGTGTTAGAAGACATTGTTAATACTGCAATTTGATATAGATGTGATAACCCTGAATGTGTTAATATGTGGTAAATCTTTACTACAGAGTAAAACTTCAAAAAGACTTGTGATTTACTGAAAACAAGCGCATTTAGTTTTTCTTAGCGTGTGCTCAGAGAAAAAAAGTTAACAGTAGTGGTTTAGTGATTCATTTTAATGACTTTCCATATTCAATTTTGTTCTTGAAGAGTTATGCTTAACTCTGTAAATTATCTCCCTCGATGTGAGTTTATTCCTTATATAAATTTTCAATGATCAAGTAAGTTGATCTTGTATAAATTGCTTTGTTATTCAGTGTAAGACTAGTGTTCTCTTACTCAAACTTCAATCTTTACTGGTGGATAATGGTTATTATTGCAGTGTACTAACATTTATATACTAAATAATTAGTTTATGCATCCTTGATTTGCCACGACAGAATGCCACACCGTACTCCAGATCCAGAAATCCATTTACAACTAGAAATTGGTTTGCTGGTGTACAATTCCTTAGACTACAACTTTAGTTTATGCTGTTTCATTTGATTTTTGAATCAAAAGTAATAAGACTACTCATGATTTCTGTCCTGTGAAACATGGTTCATTTACTGTTCCTCTACATACTAATATATTATTATGGATGCTGCAAGTGTGCAGTCATTCTTATACTACCGGATGCGTCTTTTTTATTTGTTTTATCTATAATGATTGGAAACGGGACTTGACATTTATGACAGTAAAGCTGTATTCACAATTTTCCTTGATAGATTTATGCATTAAAGATATTTGCTTGCTTTTATTGTTAAAAAAATTGTAGTTTGGGATGGGGGTTTTGTTTTGTTCATGATTTCTTCGTTGTTCTCATGGTGGTTTCACATAAGGAGTGTTTTCGAAAGTAGCATTTTCTTTCCCTACAAAACCATTTTACAGAAAAAGCCTTGTGAGGATTTAATGTTTGGCTTTAATACATCATTAACTCATGAACAACAGCAGCTTGATTACAAGTATATACAGTTGAAACTGATTTTCTCATCTAGCAGTAATGCTGAGATAAACCTTTGTCTGTAAGTGCTTTGTACAACATATTTCTTTGCATGCTTTAGT
The DNA here is from genome assembly GCA_026544285.1 of Pachyrhizus erosus. NCBI lineage: Eukaryota > Viridiplantae > Streptophyta > Magnoliopsida > Fabales > Fabaceae > Pachyrhizus > Pachyrhizus erosus. The sequence goes on along the minus strand of JAMLFT010004352.1, from coordinate 12,711 downwards.
TTTCTTGCTAAATAATTAATATAAGTTTAGCTTTAAAAGAAAATTTTCTCGCAGTTCATCTCATTAAGTTGTGCAAATACTTGACTATTTTTTCACATGATCTTGTTAATCTGAACCTCAACCTTTCTTGCATGCTTTCCATCCCAAAAGATACACCCACAGGTGTCTAATTCAACATTCCATACATAGGTCCCAGGCTTTCAGCCGAAGGAGTTGCTTTGAACATCCAAACATCAACCAAGCCGGAAAACGACTCCATGGCTTCCCAGAAAGCAATGGCCAAGGAAATTTCACCTAGGCCTGCTGATACTAAGCTGGAGAATCCGGCCAAAAAGCATAAACTTGGGAACTACTGCAGTCTGAAAGGTGATGTAATGGAGATCCTGAGACAGATGCCTAGCGTGACTACTACTGGAGATGGCCCCAATGGGAAGAGAATAGAAGGCTTTCTGTACAAGTATAGGTCTGGTCAAGTGTGTATTGTTTGTGTCTGCCATGGTAACTTCCTCACTCCAGCAGAGTTTGTGATGCATGCTGGGGGCAAGGAAATGGCCAATCCCATGAAGCGTATCACTGTCTTTTCTAACTCATTTTAGAGGCAATGGGAATGGCTTTATAATTCATCCATCTTGGAATGAAGAGGGAAGTGGAAACAATGAAACTATCTTTGGTTAGTTTAGTTTCCATGCAATATATTATCCATTGTTCCAGTTTCCTGTGTGAAAAGAAATTTTCACCAGAGGTTGTTTCTCCTTCAGTGAACCAATGTAATACAAGGTAAAAAGAACAATAGGATTATCTGATTTAGGTACAACTTTTCCCCTCACTTTTATGTCATTGAATTTAACTTGGAGAATAGGATATATGTTACAATTATCAAGCATTATGATCCTAAGCTTAACCTTAACCTGCTCAGTAACCCAATACATTGAAAATGATTTACAGCAACGTTGCCATAATCTTAATGGACTTACAACTACAGTTTTTAGTTTTTTATAACTACATTATTTATCATACATCACTAAACACATATTAATTGGCAAAGGTTGTAGAAGCTTAATTTGTAGACTTTAAGCTTGAGTATAAAAAATACAGTTACGTTAAAATTTAGTAAGATTGTGGTTGTCTTTAATAGTCTTATCTGATTCGAGTTTGAATAAGATGCATAAAATCTAAGAAAATAATAATTTATCACATAATTCATAAAGAAGTAATTCTTCAATTTTATTTTTACCGTCTTTTCTAATAAAACTCCAGACTGCCTGCAGTGATATGTCTTTCGCATAAAACATACGTTATTCCCTTATCTTCCTGTTCTTTATAACGCGATCACTAATAAAATGATTTATGAGTTTCTTTTTTTTTTTATAATTGGTAGTTAGGGTCTTTGGTTTCTTGGTAGAACATTGAAAGATTTCACAAGTTTTAATTCTTTAGAATAATTATAAGATTAATTTTTGATCCATGACTTTAGAAATTAATTTATTAACATTGATTGAGATAAGTGATAGTTATTTGTGTTCTTTAATTAAGTGGTTTAAAATTCTAATCCTAGTCTTGGAGATGGAATACATTATGTTGAAAAGAAAATATCCACCTTGTGCGTTCAAGATCTCTGAAGAAGATCCATTATTGCTTTTGGTGATGAAAATTTTGTACCAATACTATGGTCAACAATAAAAAAAGTAATTTTTATATAAAAAAAAAGTCAATAAGCTTGAAGAGAAGACAAAAAAACAGGATTGCAAAAAAAAAAATAAAGCTTAATTTCTCTACAATAATTGTTATTTGTACCTCACAACATTGTTCATATATTTTCTTTTTATAATTTTTTTTCCAAAAATATCATTTTTTTAAAAAGTACTTTTCAAAAGTGTTAAAATTTTAATATTTTGAAAATATTTTTTGAAAGCCAATTTTTAAAAAACAAAATGTAATACCTCCCTTCAAGAGATAATCTTTACATGATTGATTTGAGAAAATCTATGGTCACGTCATAGTGACAGACAATTTAGAAACTTGGTTATATTTCTCATCGTTATAAAAATTTTACTTCTTAACCAAAGGAGTGATTTCATCCATAAATAAGATATAATTTCAGTGATTACTTCAATTAAATTTTTTTTACATCTATGTGCAAAGGAGTGAGATTCATATTTTTATGAGTTTCCAAAATCTCATAGTTTCATATTTTTTTTGCTAGAATTTCTTTTAAAAGAATAAAAAAATGGGTATATCAATACATAACATATGCAAATTAACTTAAGGTAATTGGTGTTCCATTTTTTTCCTTCTAAAAATTGGTTGTTGGAAAGTACTTTTTAGAATGTAAAGATTTTAACATTTTAACATTTAGAATAAAAAATTTTCATTTCAAAAAAGTACTTTATGAAATATGTTAAAATTTTAACATTTTGAAAAGTACTTTATGGAAAAAGTATTTTTGAAAAAAAATATAAAATGAGGTATATTAGTAATGGTAAGAGGTATAAATAACAATTGTCTTTCTCCATGTTCTGGTGGTAAGTGCTTTGGCCTTGCCTTAGCTCGTAGTCCATGACCTAGGAAAATAACATTAATAAAGTCATACAATGTGAGCTTAAATAGACAATTCAAGAAGTTTCTCATTGTATAAAGCAAAAAGTAATCATAATTAAGCTAAAAGAAAAAACATCATCAGTTTACAAGTTCAATTGCTTTTTTTGAGCATAAACAACATTTAAACCAACTTTACAAGCAACCTAAAAAGGTGACAAACATTTAATATTAAAAATAAAATAAAAATATCAAATCCTAACATTTCTCTTAGAGATTTTTCTTCAAAACTCCAAGCTTTGATCTTAACATCTCAAACTTGCCCTTTGCAAGGGGTTTGGTCATAATGTTTGCAACCTGGTTTTTTAAATTGCAATGCTCCAAACTAACTTCCATTATTTTCTTTACTTCTCTAATGGCATGATACTTTACTTTGATATTTTTGGTCCTTCCATGTTGAACAAAATTTTTAGTTATAGTTATAGCCAACTTATTATTTACCCATAAAATGGTTGTTGCACTTTGAGATTATCCAATGTGTTAAAAAAATTTCCTTAGGTAACTGACTTGATTTGCTACTTTGTAGTTTCAATATACTCAACTTCAGTTGAGAATTGAGCCACCACTTCTTGTTTCTTTGAATCCATGAAAATGTACCACTCTCAAAAGAGAAAACATAGCTTGAGGTGTTCTTTGTATTGTTTTAACTTCCAACCAAATCACTATTTGTATAACCTTGGAGCTCTCCGCTTTCATCATTTATAAACCACAAACCATAGTCTATTGTTCCCTTTATGTAACTCAAAACTCTCTTTGTTGCACCAAGATGAATTTGACTTAGAGAATGCATAAACTTGGACAATAAACTTGCAACAAACATTAAATTTGGTCTAGTAGTTGAAAAATATAATAGACTTCAATTAGACTTTTGTACATAGGCGCATCTCCTCTCTTATCATTTTCATTCTTTGACAATGTTTCATTCACCACTAATGTAGTAGAAATAGGCTTGCATCTTTCCATGTGGGATTTTCTCAAGATTTCCAAAGCATACTTCTTTTATGAAATGAAAATTTCGTCTTTTGATTAGAAAATCTTCATTCCAAGAAAATACTTCATTTGACCTAAATAAGTCATCTCAAATTCACTTTACATATCATTCTTGAATTGGTTTAAAGAGTTTGATTCATTCCTTATCACCAATAAATCATCAACATATAAAGATATAGTGAGTTGTGCTTCATCTTTGACCGCTTAACATCAAAATGATATATTTTCTAACCCAACTTAGTTGCTAAAGTTGCCAACAATCTAGTTGCATCATGTGTTGTTACAGGAGAAAATGTATTAGAAAAATCATCATCGTGTTGTTGAAAGTAACCTTTTACAACCAATTTGTCTTTAAGTTTGTTTATAGAACCATTAGAGTTGAGCTTGGTTTTGTAAACCCAAAACCAATTACTTTTTTATTGTGTGGTTTGTCTAAATATTGTCAAGTGTTGTTCTTTTATATCATTTTCATCTCCTCCTCCATGACAACTTTCCATCCTTTAGTTTCAACAACATCAACATAACTTGTAGGCTCTAATGTAGCAACATTACATCTAGCATAAATATTCTCCAATGTTTTGTTTCCTCTCACTAGAATCTTAGTTTCATTATCGTAGTTTTCTTCCACATCTTCAAAATTTTGCTTTGGCAAACTTTCTTCTTAAAGAAGTCCTTTACTAGGACTTTCAACTTGACTTTCTTCCCAATTCCATTTGGACAACTCATCTTCACATATTACTTATAAGAATTTTTTGGGTTTTAAGTTGTATATTTGATATCCTTTGGAATTGTTGTAGTACCCCAAGAATATGCCAACTTCATTTTTTTTTTGTCCAATTCTCCCCTTTTCACTTCAAGAATAAAAGCATAACATACACACCCAAAGACTTTTAATTGCTTCATTGAAGGCTTCCTACCATACCATGCTTCAAAAGGTATTTTTCCCTTCAAAGCTTTACTGAGCAAGATATTCAACTAGAATATTGAGGTGCTAACAATCTCAACCCAAAAGGTTTTTGGAAGACCTTTCCCAAACCATATATGGTCATCTACATCATTATTATGTTGAGGAGTGTAAGAATTAGTAAGTTGGTGCTGAATTCCAGTTTGCTCACAAAATTTTTCAAACTCTCTTGTTGTATACTTCCATTATCAGATCTTAATCTTTTAATTTTGTAGCTAGCCTCCTTTCTAATTGAAGACTTGATTTTTTTTTTTAAAAAAATAGCAAACACCTCTAACTTTTGCTTTAGAAAACAATACCCAACACATCCTTATAAAATCATTTATACATAACATAAAATACTTATTTCTATTTAATGATGTTTTTTTCATAGGTCCACATATATTGGTATGTATAAACTACAATTTTTTAATGGCTCTTTAGCTTACAATAGATGGAAAAGGAAATTTTGCTTTCCATATTGACATACATCACACATATCAATATCATCTTTAATGACAGACAAAATTCTCAATTAAGTAAATTGAACTCATTTGGTTCAAGGTAGAGTAGCTAAAATGACCAAGCCTTTTATGCCATACAGGAAAATAATTTACTTGGCTTGGAAAAGCATGCATGACTATTTTCTTCCATTCTAATGGAAAACTTTTAAATTTCATTTTTATAAACATTAATTCATTCCTAGAAAGGTCAAATATGGTGAACTTCATATTTTCAAAACACAAGGAATAATTTATTTCTAGCAATTGACCCACACTTAAAAGACTTTGGTTTAACTTAGGTACAAACAAAACATTGATTATATATTTGATACATGAAGGAGTTTCAACAACAACTATGCCTTTGTCTTTGACATCAACATGTTCTCCATTGCCAATAGTGGCATTGGAGAATTAATGCTAATCTAATTCCTTAAAGATGCTAGCATTGTAGGTCATCTAATTTGTGCATCCACTATCAATTAGCCATGATTCTTTGCTCTTTCTAGAATAATAACAAGAAGTAATAAGCAGCTGCTCATCAATCTATTGGTAATGCTCAACAACTTGAGCTTGTTGTCCCTATTGGTTTGCCTTATTTTTGCAAACTTTCTCCACACGACCAAGTTGATTGCAAACCTTACATTTAACTCCTGGCTTGAACCAACAAAAGCTTTCAGTGTGATTACTCTTTTTATAATGAAAGCAAGATGGAAACTTGTTTTTCCAACCTCTTCCTTTCTTGTTGCTTTCTTTTTTCTTTTCCTTTTTTTTTCACCAAATAACTTATTTTAAAAATTACTCCAGTCTTAATCTTTGCCTTTGGATTGTGCCACAATAGCACCTTCCATATTTTCTTCCTTTCTCAAATATCTCCTAAGCTTAGTAGCTTGCAAAACTTTCACAAGTTATGCAATAGATATTTGACTTAAACCTCTCTAGAATACATGCCAAACTTTTCTCCACAATGCGTTGATCACTTAGCTCCTCTCCAAGTAATATAATTTGTGTAACCATCTTCAAAAGTCTATCAGTAAACTCGTTGACATATTCAATTTTTTTTGTTTTCATTGCTTCAAATTCTCTCCTTAGGTTCAACACTTGCATTCTTTTAGTTGTTTCACTCGCTTGAAACTCCTTTTGCAATTTATCTCACTTTTTTTGTGTAGTTTCAAGAGTTAGAATCTTGATAAATACATCATCATGTAGTGTTGCATGTATAATGGTGAGTGTTCTGCCTTCTTTTGTAACTTCATCAATGTGACTCCTCATTTGAGATATTATTGGGTTTTCTGGTAATGGAGTTAGATTACTTCCATTTACCACAACATCCCACAAACTCTAAACTCTAAGTCCTCACTCTTGTAGCTTGCAAATGATAACTTTTACCCTAAAAAACAAGAGATTGAGGTAAAAAAAAAATATATTTTTGGAAGTCATTTTTGTATTTTGAAGGTTTTTTGTATGGGATTTCTTGCTAGTCTTTTTTTACTCTATTTTTTGGGTTTTTTTCTCTCTCATTGTCCCTTTAAGAACATTAAAACTCTTGATACTATGTTATAAGATGACATAGAAAATTGGATATAAGATCGAACAGAAAAGGCTAATAGATGCAACTACAAGTGATGCATCAAACTGTTAAGCACAATGATAAACTAAACAACAAACTAATAGATGATGCACAAAGGTATACAAACTCAACAACAAAGCATATAGACAGACTAGTAGACTGAGTGACAAACTAAACTTGAAATAAAAATTGCAAATTATAAAACAGAAACCTCACACAAAAGGAAGCAAAATTGACTAATATATTTCATTGTTGCAACATTTATAAAATGATACGATGTTAACTTAAATAGGAAATCCAAGAAGTCCCTCATTGGATAAAGTGAAAAGTAATCATAATTAAGCTAAAAGAAAAAAATTATTAGCCTACAACTATAATTATTCTTTTTTAACATAAACAACTTTTAAAGCAACTTTACAAGTAACTTGAAAAGGTGAATAAATATTTAATATTAAAAATAAAATAAAAATCTCAAATTCTAACATACTTATTAATTTAATTCTCATACTTATTTTATGAGAATCCTTTGACGTCTTCCCTCTTTAACCTATAACCATTGTATTGTATTGAATGGTTGTAAAGCCTAGTTAAGTGATAATGAGAATTGCCAACATCCATGTAGGTGCACCCTTATAGAAATGATAACTGGTTTTTGCACTTTAACTTTAATGTAGACCTATATGGCAAGTACGATTACTGAATTAGGATAAGAGTTCATGGTTGTTTTACAACCTTCATAAATTTCAGGAATAAACTATCACTAAACCTTTAAGATGGTGGTGATCAAAGCACTACATCTATGTTATTTCCTCATGATAAGTGGAGCACAGGAGAAAAGACAATGTATTACTAAGATCTTGGCAGAATTATAATTTGTTTTTTATAATAGTTTAATTTGGTCAAATTTTTGCTCATTATTAAGAATAAGGTGTTCAAGTAATGAAAGAGCTTTTCTTTCCTACCTGCTTGTAGATGAAAAATATAAAACTAGGACTTCGTCAAAAATAAATATTAATTGAGTTTTTCATATAAAACTCATTTCTACTTTTTAATCCTCAAATTTCAAACTAATCCTTAAATAATTAGATACGAATTCAAATGATTTTTTTGTTCCATTAATTTCCTCAAACTTTTTCATTAACACTTATAAGTGGATTCCTCCTCATTTAATTACCATTCCGTGGATCTTCTTTTGAGGGATTTTTAGCTACTTGACTACATCTTTAAACGTGCCAAATGACAAATGAATATTAGCATAATCAAACCGTTGTTATTATTAACATGCCACAGAAAATTTGTGACATTGTACACTTGTGCATGTGTTTTAGTGTGCTATCTAAAAAGAATTAGCTATGGAATCGCCGGACCCTTGATTGTTTCTCTTGATTCATTTATCTACCAACAGTGCTATCAAACTAACCTATTATGATACATTACATTGTTAATCAGAAAATTTGTATCTGATTTTCCAACTACGAGGTACAGGTTTAAAAATGGCAAAAGATGAATAAGAACTATCCAGTTAGAGCTATCCTGCAATGCATGTGATGATACTAAACTATGAAGGAGATAGAGACAATAAAATGGTTTTGGCAAAAGCCAAGAGACTCTATGATCGGATGGTGACCTAGTGCGTTCTAATTAACAGCATGAGAAGCAAGATAGCCATGATTTGTTCTGAGGAGCATTTGGGGTTGGCTTGGGGTTCTGAGCTGCATCTGGTGTTGCTTTAAGGTTCTGCTGCTCTGACTGTTTCTGCTGCTCTGACTGTTTCTGCTGCTCTGACTGCTTCTGCTGCTCTGACTGCTTCTGCTGCTCTGACTGCTTCTGCTGCTTTTTCTTCTCTTCACTATGCTTTGATGAGAGAGGTTTGTTTCCATCAGTCAATCTTCACATCACAAGAACAGTTCAATTATTTGCTCAAGAAACTTAGCATCAAGTTAAGCTTTAGCCACTATCAAGAAGCATAATCATCCCAGGAATTTGGTCTAGTGATAATAAGATTTATTTCTCAATTCAATGTTTATGTATTCACGTTCCCTATCATATGTTATAGTTCTTATGGTATGAATTCAAGGGCCAAATTTTACACTTGCCAGATCAAAATTATTCGCATTGGTATTAACAAAACTATACCAGAATCACTTTTCAAAACCACTACTAGTGTTTGGATTTGCGGTGAGGGGCCCAAAATCACGATAGCACCATGAAAAACTGAAAGCAACTGTTTTGCTTTGCCTTCAACGTGAAAAATCTAAATTGATTTGGGCAAAAGTGAAGTAAAACCAAACATGCTATTAGTATATCATATTGGTTTGACTTGACTTTGCTAAAATCAATGCCGATTTTCCACGTTGCAGGCAAAGCAACATTGAGTTGCTACAAGTTTTTCATGGTGCCATCATGATTTCAGATCCCTCACTGTAAATCCAAACACACTACAAATAGAATAGTTAATGAAACAAGCATGCATTTTTACACATAAAAAAAGTTAGTGGCTAGAGCTTACACATTAAACGCAAAGGATTCGGTGCTCCCATAAGAATGGTGAGATTGGGCATTAGAATTAGAACGCTTTTTGGGACTGCCTGCCTCCCCGGCAGGTATCAAATCCCCTTTTCCCATACTGTCTCTTTTTGTCCTGCTTTCCATTATAACCTCTCTCATTGTCTCAGCAGCTTTTTCTTCAGTCAGTCTTGAACCTTCATGTTGTGTAGCAGTGCTTTGGCATATATCATTGAATTTTGTTGCAGGAGGTTGGGGTTGGGATTCGGGTTGATCTTGAGGTTGAGGTTGGGATTGAGGTGGGAGTGGGGGCTCATTGCTTGGAGGAAATGTGCCAGACGAGTTCATGTCACCATGTTTATCCATCTCACCAGATGTAGTCATCCAAGCCTTGTCAACAGAGAAACTAGTATTTCCCATTTGAATGCTGAACAATGATTCATTGGAGGCAGTGCTCCATTGGGTGTTTGATTTTGATTTGTGTCTATCAAACACATGTGATGGAAACTTATAGTTGGAAGAAATTGTAGGATTCTCTGGACGCTCCATTATCTGTATTGGAGGATTTTGCTTTTCTGAGGCATTGCTGGTGCAAGGAGCAAAAGCTGCTGATGAGTATTGTCCTGCACCATCGCTACCTTGCTGTCCATGCTTGGGAAAAGAGCTGATTGGGATATCATCATCACCAGATTCTGAAGCAAATTTAACATCCTTTCCCCGTTTTTGAGGTGCTTTGGTGGCAGCGTTTGCAGAATTATGCATGTGGTCTCGAGTTGAAGATTCAGAAGGAGGGGAAAATGATGACACCGGTGAGCCTGATTTCTTGTCTATTTCTGAATTGCTATTAGCCTTGCTATGATGTCCTTGTTCTGTACCTGAAAAGGTATGATGCGGTTCAACACTTGTTGGGATAGTAGTAGCACCTGCTTGGTTCTTAGAAGTTGCATCAGCTTGTTGGTTTTGTGCTGATTCCAATGTGAACAAGGGGTCTAATTGTTGGTTTGAAGAGGGAACATGAGTTTCACCATGTGTGTTAGCAGGACGTGTCCTTGCTTCACTACTACGCATGCTCCAATGACCTTGCTCCGGTGATGGAAGTGCATGATGTGATTTATTGCCATGATCATGATGTTCATCAACTTTCCACAAGTCAGTTGCACCAACAGGAGTGTTCTTACTGTTTGTACTTGTTGGCACTGAAAGTGTATGATGTGATTGATTGCCATGATCATGATATTCATCAACTTTCACCAAGTTGGTTGCACCAACAGGACTGTTCTGACTGCTAGTACTCGTTGGCTCTTTGAATGGTTTCCCTTGTGACGATTCATTTGTAGATGGTCCCAATGATGAATGGGGGCCTAGAATACCATCATCTGGAAATGCACTTGCAGCATTGTTAGTCATGCCACTTTTTTCTTGTTGCATGGCAGGCAATGAATGTAAATGGTCATGCTCCTTTTCAGTTTCAGATGCACCAAGATGTTTAGTGTTGTTGGCATCACTCATCAGTAGGACGGGGTTTTGTGATGATGAAGAAGGGGCACTGTAATCTTCCAATGGAGAAGAATGAGCTTCACCAGAAGGGTTAGCAGAATGTGTGTTATGCAATTCAGACTGTGAGTATGTTTGGTCATGTGTAGGAGAGGTTGCACCTAGAGGTCTAGAATGGGTTGTAGTGGTGGTTACTTGTTTCTTTTCTTTGTTAAATTGCTCTCCTTCACCTGAATTTGTAGGACTAGTCCTCATATCAACACTAGATCCACTGTTACGTATAGGTTCCATCAGCCAACAATGTCAAGTAATTCATTCAGGGTCTGCATATTCTGTAAAATCAGAATCTCATATGAAAAACCATATCTGAAAAAAAAAAAAAACAAGGATTTGATTCAAGTCAACTAACTTTATGAACCCCCCTATAACACATAGACAACTTCAATAATCAATACCATAAACAGGTATGTCTGACTCCTAACAATTCATGTTAGAAAATAAAGTAATTTCAGTTGTGTGCATATATATGAAAAATCATAAATATGTTGAAATATTAATAGTTAATTTTTTGTATCAATAATTAAGATTACTTAATTTAACCATATGCTCATTTTAGGGGAGTTAAATGTCTACTTGAAAGCATACAACAACAATGCTATCCTTCAATTTTGGTGGGGGCAGAAACATGGATCAGCCATGCCATTCGGCTATATTATAAGTTTAATTTTTAATAAATCCCAATAGAGTTGCACCCCGTAATATGTAACACGACAAAGGTGTTAGGAACCTTGAATGCACAAAATCACATGTTTGTTTGAAGTGTGCTTTATTTTGATCTAATCAGAATCAGATACTATCTCAATTAATTTATTCTAAAAGAAAAATGTAATTGTCAATTCTTCAACATAGAGGTCATATCTATCATAACAAAGCATTACTGAAACGGTAGTACAAGATGTTTAATAATGTTTTCTTCGATTTATTTTATTGAAAATGGTTCTTCTGGCCATTTCAACGTACCAAATATATTAAAACAAAAAGGAAAAAGAAAGGAGAGACTATAAACACAAACTAATTACATTACCATGATATACATGATACAAATTGAAAATGTATTAGTAACCATATACTATTTAACATACTAGATGATGAAAATAATGGCAATCAAACAACTGAATTAAACATATTTTTATAATAAATTAAAACAAAGGATTTAAAAAGAGAAATTGCATGTCAGAAGATTCAAGAAAAAAAAAAATGTACCCAGAAAGGGGACATTTACAATGAAAAGTAATGTGCCCAAAAGATTCAGCTGCCTGCTCCTGCTATTATTTACTAAGCCTCTGATGGTATGGTAATAAGCAGTCCCATCTGAATCACAATGTACTAACAAAGGTGCAGGAAATTCAGAAAAAGGGTCCAAAAGTTTGAAGAAAGTGAGCAGATAGAAAAGGAGAGAGAAGTTGCAACAAGAAAGGGTTAAATAAAGGAGAAGGCATTGCACAAGTTTAGCCTTTTCAATCTCTGGTATTTTTCCTCAACTCACAAACTTCCGCTGCCATGCACACCAATGGTCAATTAATAATCTAAACAAAGGGTGAAAATTCGGAGTTGTACAAAGATTTTATAATTTTTTCATGAGATTATTTTTTTTTTTTTTTTAGGTTAGTTATAAAAAACAATATTTTAAAAATCAAGCCGAGCATTAACTAGTTGAGACACTGAATCACTGAACTTGTATTAAATCACATGAACTGATTTTGGGTAACATAAAATCATAATATATATATAAAAATTTACTCTTACGTTACAAGCAATGGTCATAATTAGTGGTTATTTCATAATTTAATTAAATAAATTTAATTTACTTAGAAATGATATAAAATCTTTTAAAATAATTTTATAAATAAATATTATGTTGATTAATATTTAAATTATTAAGTTTAAATTTGTATACTAAAAATTAAGAATCATTGTGTGTATTTATATGATATTTTGACTCTATGCTTAATAACTACATATAAAAAAAATTTGTTGACTAATATTTGTTAAATTTTTTACATAAATATATAATAAATATATTAAAATTAATTTTTAAATATAATTTTATTAAA
>JAMLFT010004351.1:0-19773 GCA_026544285.1 Pachyrhizus erosus | reverse complement strand
GTCTGGAAGTAATAACAAACAAACTATGATGGGAAATAGAGTATAGAGTTAAGCCATGGCGGAACCTGGGACATTTTATATAAAAATTAAAAAATCAATTCAATAACAAATTTTGAAATAAAATTATTTAATAAATAAAACAAATTATAAAATAGTATAATAATTAATATATTTACTAGTGATAATAGTTTAATTTCTCTTTACATATATGTATGAGAGAGAGTGTAATATTAATTTTTATTTTTTTATAAATAATAAATCCAACATAAGTTGTTAATGGTTAGACTACCTACAAAAAATAACCAACTTGATTCAACGTAATACAAAATTAATTAATTTAGACATTCCATGAAAATTGACTGAACTGCGAGGCTTGCAGGTCTATGAAAGAAAGATAAATAAATGAAAATAAAAGAAAATTCATTAGTAAATTTCCTTGAAATGCATGAGAAAATAATTGTCAATTTTTTTTATCAAATACGAAGAATTAAAAGTAAGATATAGCTTGTCATTATCAACTTTGTTTAACACAAAAATTGCTTATTTAGTTTTTGGTTGGTGATTATATTAAGTTGCGTGTTACATTGTAAAAAAGCAAATGGAATTAAAGAAGGAAAAGGTTTCGTCAAAACCATATACATTACAACATGCTTAGTGGAATCAATTGCATTTTTTAAACTTTTTGGTCTCATATGATTGTTTATTTTTTTATATTTGTCTTTTTATTGCATAGGTTGTTCCAACTTTTTTTTTATTAAGCATAGAAGATATGTCATTTAAAAATTTCATACCAGTTAAACTTTTATACTTATATATTTAATTTATCTTTATTTATTTGATGTAAATAAATTTTTAACACAAATTATTATCATTAGATTAATATACAAACTACTGACATGTTTAGATTAATGGTGTAGAGCCTCCATAAATTTTATTAAACGAAAGGTACGCATATTATTCTTTTACAAATGTGTTTAAAAGGTCTAAAAGAATATCTAAATGAAGACTATATAATAAGTTTATGTTTATAATTAGAGATGATAAGAATTTTCGTCTCAATAGATACTTGTATGAACTTTTCTTTATTTTGACAAAAAAAAAATATACTTTAATTAAGTATAAATATATATATATATATTAAAGAGTAGTAATTATTTTATAAGATGGAGATAAGGACAAGTTAGATATACTTAATCTTAAATGGGGATTGAGATGAGTAAAAAAATTTATTTTTGTCAAGAATTGAAACCGATGATGATTATGAGGTTGAAGAACAAGCATGAAGACATGAAACAAGATATTCATATTCATCTTGTCTTGTTATGACTATTTACCATATAAAAAATTAAAATTATAAGAGTTAAAATATTATGAAAGGAAAATAAGATAACAAAGATTAAATATTTTAAAACTAATATTGATTTAATGCGGTGTGATATATTAAATATGATGAAAATTAAAGATAAAATATTTATCTTTATTTACACTCAATTATACTAGGCTCATTCATAATTAAATAGTAAATAGATCATGAAATGTCAAGAAAATATAAAAAATTATTTAAAGTAATTACTTTGAAATATAACAAAATGTTATTTTACATTATTTACTATTTTTTTTTACTTAATTTCATTTAACGTGTATAATAATTATTTGAATCTAAATAACTCTACACTATGAGATTTTTTTATACTAGAACAACACTTATTTTTGTGTTGGTTCATCATTATCTACATACTACAAACATGAAATTTGTTGAATTTTCTAGTTATGCAAATCATATTATATCTATGTACTTGTAGTCATAATTGGACTCAAACTCACATTTATTTCAATTATCCAACCTTTGATAGTTGTTACAATATTGACAAACATATCAATTGTATTGACAAACATACCAGTTGTATAAATATTCTATAAATATTTAATATCATCTCTCAAAAAATTTGTGTAATATTAGATAAAATAGGCAAAAAAATTGCTAGGTATGATTGATGGAATTTAATATTGAATTAATAAAAATAAAATTAATTGATTGCTTGTAATTAAAACCCAAATTAAAAGACAAAAACATTAAGTAATTCATTTTTAATAATTTTATCGAACATATAGAATGTAAAATTTTGGATAAAAACAATTAATTAAAGAAGGTTGCTATAGAAATAACAACTACATGTATTCACATAAACAAATCATGTAATTATTTTGACATACATCAATCATTACAAAAATCCTCAAAACCTAATTCCTTGGGTGGATTGAGATTTAATATCCCATTAAGCTACTAATTTCCTAGTAACATTAATAGATAAATTAACCTTAAGCAAGAAAATCAAGAGATATTAATGAACCAAAGTCTATCCTTAGTTTTAGAGTTTATTAATTACTCTACTCCAGATAAAAAATAAAGACGAGTTTCTCAACGCAAACTCATCAAGATGATGAAAGAATTAATGAATGTTAAAATTCAAAATTGTTTCAAAATGAACAAAAGTTTAGGAGTTTTGTAGATCTATACTAGATCTACACAAATTTATCAAAATTTTTGCAAAATAACACTAAACAAGGAGTATACATAAGAGATTATATTAAGAACAATGAAAAATTTAATGAACATAAAATCAATCTACACAAAAACTTATACATTAGACATAAAAACACATAGGTTTTTATAGATTTAACATACACTCATACAAATCTAACAAGAATTTCAACAAATAACACAAGATTCAAGCTAGATCTAAAAATCAAACTCAAGAACGCAACACCATGAACTTGCACCAACCTTCAAGAATTTTTAGATCTAGACCATTTATGTAGATCTAGCATGGATCTATACTTTTTCCACAAGAACAACATAAATCTAGGCTAAAAACACTAAAATAAAATAGATATAGGAAGAAAAATGATCAAAAAATAACGAACAAGAGGAGGAAGGAGATGATGCACCAAATAAAGGAGAATAAAAACAAAAATTCAATAAAAGTTTTAAATCTAAATGTAGATTCTACAATGTGACTCTAGATTCTAGCTCTAATACTACTTGATGTACTCTTCATCCAAGAAAATGAGAAAATTTGATAATTTTTGAAGTTTTGCAAAATCTATTTGAAGAAAAAAATGTAAAAAGTAGAAGTAGATTCTAGAAATAGAAGAGACATCACAATTTTCTAAGAAATTGGTAAGGTTAGAAGGATTCACCACAAAAAAAAAGAGTTTCTTTTATAATAATCAATGTTCTTGGTGAGAACTAAGAGAGGACTCACAAGTTTTCAAAAGAGAAATATTTTTAATTATGAAAAAATAAAGTCTTAGTTACATAATAGTTTGAGGTAGAAGTTTTTATACAAGTTAATAATTAAGCTAATTAAGACTAAAAACCCAAATCCATGTAAGAGGCCCAAAAGTGATATCTAACATAAAAAAAAAAAGCAATATTACACAAATAGTAGGTGCCGCATGTTCATGCTCTTGTGTTAGGTCTTAAGAAGGTTTATTCAATTCCACGCACATCCAAGTCACCTTCATAAGCTTGGTCTACTCCTTGTACAATCAAGTCACCTTCATGAGCTTGCACTTGGACCCACCAAGACTCGTTGGACTTAGGCCCACCAAGGCATATTCTATTTAGGCCTGTTGAGTTTAGGTCCACCAAGACCCAATTATTTCTTCAAACCTCTCTTCCTCTTGATCTTTTTCTTCCTCGTCCTCCTTGAATAGACCTCTATTAGGTGATGACTCACTTGTCTGAGTATTCGTGATGCTCTTTTGTTTAAGTGAGGATGAAACTTCAACGACACCACTATGTTTTGTCACCATTTGAACGAGATTGACAACTTGTTTGAGTGAGAGTCTTTTTTCAAAATATTTCACCCTTGCTTCTAAATATACTTCGTCAATCCACCATCAATAAAATTAAATAAAATTAGTTAAAAATTTGATTATCTTGCTAGCTACAACTACAACCTAATTATTTACCAATTATTAATAAAAAGGAACAATTGAGACTCTTAGAAAATTATAAGATAATTATTTCTAAATGTCTATAAAAATAGAACATGAAAAACAATTATTAATGTCAACTCTCGTAAACATTTTTAAACGTTAGAACATTATAATATAAATTGATTTACACATATGATGAATAACTCACTTAAATTTATTGAGTCCCACTTTGATTTTAAGACTCCTTGACAAATGGGGTTTTCTAGGACAAACAATCTACAATTTATATATTTATTTATGCTTGTATGCGTATAGTTGCTGCGAGCTAGCAAGCAATATTATATATTGTGTTTCATGTAGTTTGTGACTTTTTTTTTGTCTTTAAATTTGTAACTTGATGGCGATTCCCAAAAATGAAACGTTACGTCCTTGGTATGCCATCATTTCCTGATTACCCATAAAGACAGCACATTTAATTTAGCAATATTTGATGCTAGTTCCCTTAAGCCTTAGTTTTTATATTTATCTTTTAGTTGAAAACGGGTGAAAGTCGTTTTGGTTTTCGTTGGTGGTATAATAAAGCTGGAACTTGCTTTCGCTTAGTTTTGGATTGACATCCCATGAAAAGACAACTCTATTCATTTTTTAAACGTAAGATTAGAGACTTTTATCACGTTGACAACGAAACCAAGAGTAATTGACGGTCTCAAGTTTTTGGTTTTAATAAGTAAACTTGTAAAAGTTGTGTTTGACCTCTAAATTTTTTTTATAAGAGGTAGTGACGTTTAGGTATAAATATCAACTTCCTTATATTGGATACTAGCATGGTGAGTTGTTTTTTTGGCAATTCTACAAAAGTTGAACAATGTAATTTCTTGTAACAAAAAATCTATATGGTTTTCATATTAAATTGCTCTCAAGTTTATGAAGCTATAATCTTTAGTCTTTTTATTTTTCTATTACATTCTAGAAGGTGTTGACAGCTTTGTGTGAGCTGTATTGTTTTTCTACAATACAATTTTTTGAGGTGCCATTTTTTTTTGCCTGTTGTTAGTTTTGACCCTGCTCACAAGAGTGTATCTCGTTCTTTCTTTTCTGTTTTAATATGGCCATATTCGGGAACTGGGCCATCTAGTCTCAAGTCAAAAAAATCTCTAGTAATTTCTTGCAAGCTTCTCAAAATGGTCCTAGAAGTTAAGTCTGTCCAGGTTTATGTTTATTTTTTGTTGCTACTATTTATTATACTGATACATCACTGTTCCAAAGTCACTAGTGGATGATAAAAACCTAAAAAAAATTGAGTCACGACTAGGGGGTTGGCGATGAACAGTGCTATACTCAAATAGTTATATTATTTATAAAAATAAATAATTTATTTTATAATATCATTTTTAAA
This sequence comes from Pachyrhizus erosus, assembly GCA_026544285.1. Classification (NCBI taxonomy): domain Eukaryota; kingdom Viridiplantae; phylum Streptophyta; class Magnoliopsida; order Fabales; family Fabaceae; genus Pachyrhizus; species Pachyrhizus erosus. The sequence goes on along the minus strand of JAMLFT010004351.1, from coordinate 14,432 downwards.
AATTTTCTATTATATTAATTATCTTATTTTATATTTATTTTTTTATCTCTTTTTTTTTTTTTATATAAAAATTTTGTAGAAATAAAAAATTTCTTTTGCAAATGTGTTCTTAGGTTGGAATTTGGGCTATAGAATAATAGCGTTCCCGTTTTGTCATAGGAGAAATAAATTTCCACATTTATAAGTATTGAAATTACTACTAATAATAACTTGAAAAGAAAGCCATGGATTTTTCACATTTTTATATACATGTACGTTTTTGGTTGTTAATAAAAAAAATAAAATTGCATGAACTTTTTCTTTTCTTGTTGTATGTTGTGAATTAGTAGTAGTATGGTGTCCGAAATGAATTTTGAAAGTTAATCTTATAGTTATGTTATGGTAGTGGGGAAGCAAGCAGCCACGTAAGGTGCGTATGTATGTATCACTTGTGATTGTGAATGATGTTTGAGGATAACTCATGAGTGACGGTGGTGGAAGTAGTTTCAATTGGTTGTTGAGTGAAAGGGTAAAGTCCAGTCCAATCCAAGATGACAAATTTTTTTGGACTAAGGTTGCCATTGCCAGTGTTACTGTTGGGTGGTGTTAGTTACTCTTCTGCCACAAGAGCAGTAATAAAGAAATGGAATTGGAGAGTTAAGGGTCCTCGCCGCGTGGTATTGGGCCTTGGACTCGGAGTTTCCTTCTTGTCTCAGTTCATGGCTGCCAACTCCTTCATTGCCTCGGCTAGGATAACCGGTGGTGGTTCCTCTGTGGATCAGGTCATCATTCCATAACATAATGTTTATTTCATTCATCTAAACACTGCATACTTAATTCTAAGTTTCATGGTCTATGGATGCTGCTACCCTACCCCAATAATGAATATATATGTCATGGTATGCTACAGAAATGAAATTTGCCTCACGAACCACGGCAATTATATTAAAGTGAAATGAGTTATTTTGTCCACTGCTGCACAATTTTTTATCTGTTGATCCACGCCTCACTTGTTTCTCTAATTCTTTTTGCCACATTCCCAATTTACAGATACTGAAGAATGTCGAATGGCCTGAGCAGTTCCCCTTTAAGGTGGAGGATTTCCAGCGCTTTGACGAGTAAATTTCTGTACTAGTTTCTTGAAGAATCATGATTGCATTTTTTTCCCTTTTTGCTTTCTGCACTGTGCTCCATATTTGTTTGTGAAAGAATAAAGATCTTCAATTAGTTATACAGCTGTAGGAATCCCATATCATATACAAGAGACTTACCTTATTATCTTTACATAATAGAATTTCTTGCTCCTTGGGAATTATTTAATCTAGCAATCATGGATTTTGCTATACAATTCCTTGTTGCTAAGAAAGGCATGTTGGCATGTGGGTTATCTTTAAAACTTCTTTTCTCAAAGGAACTTACTGAATGTACCATCAACTGTAATGGGATTAGAATCTCTGTTAAATCTATATTTTAGAATAGTTAAGAAAGCGTTGCTAAAATGTGTGTGAATATGTATTTTCTTTTAATATATATGACTTATATACGGGTTGTGTTGTTGAGTCTTTTGACTTATACCTTTTGTTTCAAATGATTCCTACCCTCTTTTTCTATTTGTTAATCTTTGTGTATAATGTCAAGAAAACTTTCTCCTTAGGACACCAGATTCCTTTTTCTATGAAGCACCTCGATTTGTGACACACATTGATGATCCTGCAATTGCTGCTCTGACTAAGTATTACTCCAAAGTTTTCCCACCTAGAAACACTCCTGGAGTAAGCATCTTGGATATGTGTAGCAGTTGGGTAAGAATTTTAATACTATGACTCAGCCTCTCTGGTCTTGCGTTGCATATACATATTGTCATAAATCTTCACTTTGCATTAGGTCAGCCATTTTCCATCCGGATACAAGCAAGAACGAGTGGTGGGATTAGGCATGAATGAAGAAGAGCTGAAGAGGAACCCAGTAAGACAATACTCTGTGTTATGTGATGATCATTGGCCTTTTAATTTTGGAACTGAAACTGAATTTTGATAGCCAGTACTGAATTCAATTAAAAAATAGTGACATAGCTAAATCTCAAGATTTTCAACATTTTAATTTTGATAGAGAAACTTGGACCTACTAACAGAATTTGTCGATGTTGTAGGTTCTCACAGAGTATGCTGTGCAAGACTTAAATGTGAACCCCAAACTCCCATTTGGGGATAATTCTTTCGACATCATCACTAATGTGGTAAAAATACTTTTCCATATATCTTAACTTGATGCTTGAAATTATTTCAAGTGGTGCAGGTTATTTGTTTATACTCATACTTGTGTGTGATGCATATTTTTGCAGCAGTTTCTTTAAATTTTATTTTTCTTTCAATATTTTGAAATAAGTTCTATCTTGTTATCGGTTAAAGCTTAGGATTCAGTTATTACACTCTCAATTTTTTAGCATTTGGCCATAAGAAATTTTAGGTAATGAACTTTCTGAATATTGATGATACCACTATAATTACAAGTTGTGACATAAATGCTGATTGTATGTTAAAAGGATAGATAGGAATAATTTCATTAAGTATATTATAAATTTTTAGAGTTGCACATCTTAGAATAAAAACTGCTCACTATTTTAGGCGATACTAATCTATTGATAAAAATGGTCTTTTTTTGTTAAATAACTTGAATGTTTCTTCACTGGAATAGCTGATTGAAAGCACCCATGGCTATACATAAAACGCAACTGTTGCTTAAATTAGAAATAGGACTGAGTTTTGTTTTGGAACAAGAGACTCCAGGTCCCTCCCTTCTCCTCAAGTAAAATCTTTTGGGGGCTAAAACTCTTTCTGATTTCTTGCTTAGCATATATGTCAGCCATTTAAATTGAATATGCCCTGCAGGTCAGTGTTGATTACCTTACAAAGCCTCTTGATGTTTTCAAGGAGATGTGCAGGATACTCAAGCCAGGTGGACTGGCCATAATGAGGTGATAATCCTGTCATCCATTTTGGAATTTACTTCATATTGCCAGTTTTGTAAAATCTGATAATTGAAAGAAGATTTTCCTCGAAGCACTTTTGTATAAAATCACCAATTTCTTGGATATTTAAATAACCTGTACTCAGAAATTTTCTGGTCCCTTCTAACCACCAATTTAAATACTCTACCCTTATTTCTCCGTGCATCCATTTGATCTGCATTGAAACGTGCATGTCAGTATTTTTAACAGCAAAACAAACATGCACTAACAAATTATGTCTAGAAATTCCCATATGCATCTAGAAAAAAGAGGAAAGAAGATGCAAAAGAAGGCTACACAAGCAAGCTAAAGTGCCAGACATGGATATGATATATTTTATACTAACCTAAATGTTTAAAACCAATGAACTTAGCATTAAAGTTTAAAAGCAATCTGCAAGAAATTTCATACCAAGAAAGATGCAACTTCAACTGTGCTTGACAATTTTACACATTTAATTTTCATAGAAGTGGTACTTTTAATTATTTATAGATTCCATTTTATACAGTCAATGAACTTTTTAACAGCTCAGCTCATGTTTGAATCATATCCAAGACCTGTTACTCCTCGACCACTAAGATTCATTGCCAAATTGTCAGAATGTACACAAATGTTCCTTTATTTCATATTGCATATAAACAAACTTTTCATCTTTACAGCAATGCGTGTTCTCTGTTGGATGATGTTTCATCTTTTATTGATCTTGTACTTGTATGTGCTATTTGACTCATGATGATTTCATTGATGATTTTAGCTTTTCAAATCGATGCTTCTGGACAAAAGCCATTTCTATATGGACATCGACTGGGGATGCTGATCATGTTATGATTGTTGGGTCATATTTCCATTATGCTGGAGGATTTGAACCTCCTCAGGTAATTCCATAATTGATATTTTCTTTCCATGTTTATGCAAAAGACACTCAGCTATCTGCATGGTCATAAATATTTTTCCCATTTGGAAGTAGGCTGACACATTTAACGGGGACAAGATTCAAGTAACACGAATCTTTAAACTCCTTTCTTAAATCTAACTTCTTTCTCCTCTGTTGTATATTTCGTACTTAGTTCTCACACTCGCAGCACTTCCTGTAATTTATCTGAATCATTCATTACTTTGCCCACAACAAAACGAGTCGTTTGTGATTAAACTTGCATATCCATACATGTTTCACACGTTACTAAGGCGTTTTTATTTTCCCCATAAATAAATATCTTGCCAAAGACCAGTTCAAATTCTACCAGGGTCATAAAATAATGATGATAAGTGTCTGCAATGTTTCATATAATATGGCAGTGTTATTGCTAAGGTCAATCCAAGGCTTAATGCCGTTTGCAATTATCTGTAGGCTGTGGATATATCTCCTAACCCTGGAAGTTCAGATCCTATGTACATTGTGTACTCTAGGAAGCTCGCTGCTGCTTGAGAGAAATATGAAATGAGAGTTCGTAGCTATATATTTACTTATCACTTATCAGCAATGAATCTGATGAGAGAAATCCGTTCATACAATTATATTGCATGTTAATTTTTTTTATAGCAATATTTCTTGTGAGCGAAGCCCTTAATGGAAATGTACACAAAATGTCCAATTAGATTATTTTATTGTCTCTTGCGGCAAATCTGTATGTGCAGTAGATTACTAATCTATTGGTGTTAGAGATTGTTGCCACATGCGTTGGACTCACAAAATGATTAGCGAGCTCTTTGTTTCTTGTACCCTACAATCATGCATAAAAAATTGCTACATTGGGAGGATCTACCTTTCTGTTCATGGGAGATCTGCGAAACATTAAAATTTAAAAGCACTAGTTTCTTTATGGTCGGTTGCCTTTTCCTTTTCCTTGATCAGGCATTTAAATTTTTGTTGTGGTAGAGATCACAAGTACTTTCCATTAAAAGAGTCTTAAATAAGATTATTATAAAGGATAATTTTTTTTCTTTTTTCTTTAAATATTCAAGATAAATATATATTTAATATTTAAATTTAAGACTATTCATTAAGTTAAAACAATTTTACTTTATTATGCATTTTAAATACAACTAAAGGGGGATGCACGTCAAGATTGTGGATACCAGCATCTAAGTACTAATATTATTTTAAAATATATATACAAGAAGCCATGGACAATTTGGCATATCAGAATTATTATATACATCGCTCATCCTAGTATTCTAAGTTCCATGAAGAGAGGCAAAAATGATCAATTATAAAAAATATGATTACTAAAATCATCATTTTAAAAATATAAGAATTAAGAACAATTTTAACTGTAAATTAACAGATCTAAGACAAATTTTATCATAAAGAAAATAACCTTGTGATATACTCAAAAGCTGGCAACCATAAGATGACTTTATTATCACGTGCAATGAAGACAAGCAAATGAGCTGATTAATTTAATCTGCTCCAAAATTTCTTAATTTCTCTACAAGTAAACCAGTTAGTAGCTTTTTCAGCTGGCATATAGACAAACCTTTATAGGGGCAAAATTATCCTTCCAATCCTAGTCGATGCGGATGAAATGTAATGCTTTGTACTAATTATGCATTCTTAAGTCATGCTGACTCAAGATACGGTTTTTAGTAAAGTTGAAAGTGATCAGATTTAGATGGAGAGTTGTTATTTGTAGGTACGTCACGGTATTATATGGTGGGCCAAGTTAGGAGCAAGATGGAAAAATAGCTCCCACCCACTTCAAACATCTTCCTGACTCCCGTTATGCTAAGCCACTTCACCTAGCCCCAACAACCTGATCTGACCTAAGAAATCTTATTCTTATTCAGATCCATATGGAAAATCCAATTAAGCAATTCAAAAGCCATCAAGTCCAAACCTTATTTGTCCTCTATATATAATAATGTGAATCCCTATATTAGTTTTAATAGCTTTCAACATCAGCAATTGAAGTGTCCTTCAACATGTAATAATAGGATGACAGGTGAGTCAATCAGAGCTACATACGCACGTAAATAAAGTAAATCAAATATTTTATGACAGTAACAATTTATATCTTGTTTGTTTCCAATATAGAGAGAAAACCACTTGAGTGATTTAGGGAAGGGAGGAGGGACTTAACAGTGCAAGTACAAGTGAACAATGAGTTCAGTTAAGTGAATTCTAATAATAACTTAGAAAGTCAACAAATTGGTTCTCTCAATTTTCATGGTCTTAGCCAATTTGTCATGTAGAAATTGACATATAATAATTTGTCCTTAACTTATAGTATATTTCAAGACAGAAGAAATTAAAGGTGTGAAATTTAACTATATTTAGGTAGGTATATTTGTTTATTTGATATAAAGAAATGGTGGGAGAGAGAGGGAGAGATCTGTAAAGGAGAGATACGAGAGTTAAAGAAGTGAATACAATATTGGGTGGGCATGATACAAAAATGAGAATGAGCCAAATAAGTAGTTATATTGTTCCAAGTGGTAGAAGCGGTAACATGGTTCCATTTAGTTACGATGAAAGCAAAAACGAAGAGGAAAAGGAGAAGAGCGATCGTAAGTAAAAGGCCAAGAGGCCCTGCTTCTTCCAATAAGCACCCACAAAGCCAATAAGAGAAACGAAAAACTGGAAGTTATTGTCCACCTTCCAGGTTAGTCACACACCACCACCAAATTAATGAAACATTTTGTTGGAACTCCTTTTTAATTAATGTAATTTTTAGTGAAAATAAATTAAATTAATAAATTCAAAGACATGATTTTTAAAAATTTCTTCTAAAATAAATAAATGTTCAGTAGATATTAAATTCTTAATCAACTTTAATTATTTATTTTCTCGTCCATAATCATGTAAAAGATTAAAGGATTCTTTCATTCACTATAAATAAAAAGATATGTAAAATGATAAAATATTTTATCTTATTTCATTCAATCTATTTAATAATCCTCTTTAAAAGAAAGAATTGTGAAGTAATAAACGATTTTATTAAAAAAAAAGACTATTTGTACTCTTTTTTTTTTATAATCATAGTGTTTTATTGGACTAAATTTTATAATTTTTCTTTTTCATATTGAAAAGATTTTTTATGTAAATTATTAATGTTATTTTTTTTATTTTCTTTCCTAAAGTGTCTATTTTATGTTTACGGAGGTGAGAATTTGATCTATTAATTCCCAACTATTACGAGTACTAATGCCAACACTGCGATGAAGTTCACTACTGCACTCATCTTGTTGCTTACCCCATGCCCATAGGGATTGGTTGTCTTTTGCTTAATTTGCTTTTCTTCGATTATAGTTTACAAAATTGTTACTATTGTCAACTTCACGGGTGAAGTGAGTGAGTGAGAAAAATTTATGAAATGAAGGGATTTATTAATTTTTTCATTTGTTTTTCCAACTCCATTTTTTTTTCTTTAATACATCTTTCCAACTCCATCTTTTTTTGTGTCAAAGTTGGCAGGCATATTCACACCTCAGACAATACAATAATTGGTTTTGTAAGGGTTAAGTCATATTCTATAAAGATATAATTAAGTTTAAATCTGTCCTCCATGTGAGGCTTTTATAAATAGGTAATGTGTAAATAATTTTCTTTGAAATTAAGACGTGAGACTTGTCTTCACATTGATGAGTCTAGAAATTTAACTCGCTTACATTTTTTGTAGATAAAAAAACAAAAACAGTTTGATACATTCTTATGTGAGTTCTAGATCAGATTAGGAATTAAATTACGCACCACACTTCCGTGTGTATATATCTTTTTTACTTGAACGATGTAGTAAAATTAGAATATAGATTTGTTAATTAATTGTTAAAGCAAAAACGTATCTTTTGCTAGCTGGAGTTTTAATGTTTTATTGGGTCACTCAAGTGATCAACGAATAAATTATTGTTAAGGACGTTATCGCATTGAAACATGATGAAAGATTTAGTTGTATATTTTGCACACAAGCTTCTTTGGCCAAAGCAGCGGAAAAAATGTTAAAAATAACCAAAGCAAAAGAGGTATAAAGATATATAAACATTTTTTATTTATAAAAAGATATATGATTTTAAAATTATATATTATATTGAAGATTTAATTCTTTTAAGATGAATAACTCATTTTAAAGGATAAAATAAAGAGTAATGTTATTTGAACATCTTACAATTTTAAACATTTTATCAGTATTTTTATTTTTCTCTATTTTTTTTATTACATTTTATTATCTATCATACTTATACTTTTTTTTTTTCTCTTTTTCTTGTTTTATTAGATTTTGATTAACATTTTGGATGTCAAACTATATTTTCCTTAAAATAAATAATGTTAATACTAGTTTATAAGAAAGTTAACAATTGAACAAATAATGAGAGGTCATTCATTAATCTTTTCATTAACAATTGAAGTTGCTCACTTTAGCATTGTTTAGTTTAAAAGAACTAACCTCTCATTAAAAAAAATTATAAAATGCCAATTTCATGTCATCTTTCGTATATGTTCATTTTAAAAATAATTAGGATATGAACATGTAAAACAAAATAAAATAAATCAAATTATAATAAAGTGATAAAAACTATACAGATAAAAAAATGTGTGAATAAGTCTATGTATGTTGCATTTTTATATAAGATATACCCAAATTTATTTTATCTATTCCAACAATTCTATATAAATAAAACTATTTTACTTTATATCAAATATAATTTTTATCATCTCACTTTTTTAACAAATATATAAGATGTTGTTAGTTAATTTTCTTTCTTCTTCGCCAAGTGTACCGATTTAATTATAGTATAATATTTTTAAAAGTACGAATGTCGTACTCACAAGAAACAATTTCAATAAAATTTCTTATGTAATAAAACTCTCAAGAGTATAAATAAATGGATAAATAATTGGTTTAATTTGGGATTGAATTTTCAAAGTAACTTTATGGCAAACAGAATATGATTTAACAAAAACTTGAATTTTAAAATTTCAGTTATGGAATTTGGAATTGAATGTATTATATCTTACTTTCTTGCACTTTGTATTTCAAATCACATACAATACTCACAATATTTATTCTTGATACCACATTCTAAATCATTCACACTGATTCCTCAAGCATGGAATTTTAGAGATAGTTTTCTAAACACTAATCTCTTAGTTGCCCAGAAAATTAACCAGCTTTGAATCTGAATGTTCTTAGGTAATTGATATGTTAAAATCTATTCTTAGCATTATAATGTATTTCCATTCAGATCTAATTCTTACACATACTTTCCAGTCATATATAAGAATAAAAATAAAGAATCTATTAATTAGATAGAAGCCAACAATAAGAGTAAAACGAAAATACCAAGAACAAGTAAAGAAAGAGAATTAATATATACCCATCACTAAAATACAATTGAGTTCGAATAGATTACATTCAATCCCTTAAGGAAGAAGTTAGCCGCTCATGGTAGCCGTCTCTGCTGCAAGATAAGTTTTCTTCTCTCCAAGATACCCTAATTTCGTTTTTCTCTCTCTTTTTAAAACTTTCGCGAAGCGAGATAATTTCGCTTGAGCGAGATTCCTTTTTACTTGGGTGAGAACGCTTTCGCTTGGGCGAGTTATGTTTGACCTTCTCTGGATCATTCTCGCTCAAGCGAGATATTTTTCATACTCAAAACATGTATTTGAATAAAGGTAGTCTCAAATTAAAAAATAATTACTAATTTTCACCACAGTAAAGCACAAAAGACACAAATTTTCTCACATAATTATATTAAATAGTGACACTTATAAGATGCACACACTTATACAATGAAAAATGAAAGGTGCACAGTGAAATTGTAGTTTTTAATAAAAGAAAAAGAACTTTTTTAATTTATAAAAGAAATCTCAAATTTTTGGTCGATTAAAAATTTCAAGGTCAATTACCAAAACTAATAAGCGGATCACGAGGCAACGGTCGGTGTTGTTTCACTCCACTACAAAGATTGTTACTTGTAATCTAAATTTACAAACTTAATTTGAATCAAAAGTGTATATGTTACGTGAGAGTATAGATTAATTTGGATGTCTTGATTTTTGTAGAGGTACTTGGATATACGATTTTTTCCATAAATGATTTTAATCTAAAAAATAAAAGAATATAACTTTCACATTTTCCAATTCAGCATAAGGTTTTTCCCAAATATTTTAAGTGCCTAAAATTTAATTTTGAATCCCGTTAACTAGTGTGTTGAAGGAATTTAAAAAAAAATGATTAAAAATTATATAAAGAGTGTATTTTTACGTATTTTAATAAAAAAAATTCTTTTTATCTCCTTAAAATCCTGATTAACATTTCCCTTTAGTTTTAGTTTTTATCCTCCATATCACGTTTTTAAATGTGCAAATTTAAACCAACACAAGCTCTTTGGTCACACGGGTCCTAAACCAATTTCTGTGAGAGATACTAACTCTAACCATCGATTTTTCAGTTGTGCAAATTAACGGTTAAAATAAGAAAATAAAGTTGACTGTTTTATGAGAATCATGCCATGATGATTGAAAAGAAGAGTAGAATTATCAATGACCATTATTGGATGACTTAATTGATCAATGACTATGATGACTAGGGACAGTTGGCTGAGTCATTGCTTAACTTGTTAAAATATCATCAGTCGTAAGTAATGTTCAACCTTCAAACCAGATCCAATTTATTGATGTTAAATTTCGGAAACATAAATTTTATTACGTCACAATTTTTTCTCCACATCATATTGGTGCATGCGAGCAGTGACAAAATCACTTTATCTAGCCTGAGCTTCAATCTTTGTCTCGAATCGTATATGCAGGCTATTAAGCTTTTGTTAATTTAAGCTAAGAAAGGAAGCACGTTGTTTTCTTGCTTGCCGATACCTGTGAAATGCTGAAAATGTTTACGGACTGTATTTCTTATGAACTTTTGCCTTATCTGTGTTGCTCCTAGTTACTGCATTGGATTTTGGTTGCTTATTAGAGTAATACATGTGTCATGTTCATGAAAAATTGTATATAAAACAACAGATAGAAAAGGATGGATATAGAAAAAAAAAAAAAAAAAACATCGTATATAAATTTTCCCCTTCAGAAACTAAAGAAAAAACCTGTGTTTTCTTTGTAATTATTCATACTAAAACGTGAAAAGAAAAAAGAAGAAAAATGAACCTCCTGTTACATTTTCCTTTCTTGACTACTTTTTGGGAGAACATGATTTGTGTAGTTAAATAAAATGAAGGGTATTTGCATGCTCTTTATTTAAGGTTTAAGATTGCAGTGGCCGTTGGCCATGTTCTTGATGGATTCAAATCTGGGACCCTTTTCACCGAACTTGGTATTGGCATAAAGCTCCAAATAATCTCCATAACGATAATTACTTGGATATAGAAGTTTGTTAGCTGGGGAAATAATGGCTTGGGCAACCGGGTTATAGAAGCTGGCGATGGAGAGTCTGCTTCCATTTTTGTCAGGCATGACCCTGTGCACAACACTTTTATACAAACCATTGCTCAACACTTCCACTTGATCACCTGTGTTCACAAAAATGGCATTGTTCTTGGAGGGTGGAATCTCCACCCACTTGCCATCTTTGAAGAATTCTAGGCCAGGCACTTGGTCGTCTTGGAGCAATAGGATGATGCCACCTGCATCTGTGTGCTCTCTAAGTCCTCTAACCAGTTCAGGGTGTGGACATTGAGGGTACTTGGCCACTTTTGTTCCCATAGCAGGTCCATTTGTTCCAGAAAATGCCTCCTTGATGTAGTTTTTCTCCAAACCAAGATTTTCACTCATAAGCTCAGATAACTTCTCTGCCAGCTTAATGAGTTGCTCAATATACTGATCCATTGTTTGGCTGCATTTACATATACAATTGGTATCAGATTATATGCATGTGCTTCTTAAGATTAATTGTTTGTGCGTTTTGAGAGAGGCAGATCTAGTGTTATTCATCATAGCGGCTTTATCTACACATTTTTTTTAATAAATTTTTTATTATTAATTTTTTTTTGTAAATTAATTAAAATTTATTAAAAAAATTATAAAACTATAAATGAGATTCATTAAATAAAAAATATGATTAATAAAATTTTATTATGTTTAATAAATTTCAACCTATGACAAAGCATATTTAAAAAAAGTGTTTCAGAAAATGTGTTGTCAATGTTTCTTGAAGTCACGCAGATTGAGTTGACTAACCAAAGCTCTTCAGAGAGGTTTGGGATTTTCTTAATGTTGGAAGTGGGACGGTGCCAAATGAAGAAGGCGCTTTCCCAATCTATATCAGAGGTGTTCTGTTTTTTGTCCAAGCTCTTTGCTATCTTGGACTGGTAGAAGCTTTCCTTCAGATTCACCTCATAGTGAATATTAATTAATTCCTTCACATTTTCCATCAGGTTTTTGTTAATTCCATGGTTTTCAATCTGCAAATGTAATGTATTAAACAACAAAGCCAAAACTAACAAATGATTAAAAGGAGGAAATAACACAAATCTGATTCTCTTTACCAGAAAAAAACCCCATTTCTGACAAGCTTCATGTAAAAGAGCAATGGTTTCACCCCTTTTGTCTCCATTGAGAGAGCTAAAATCTATCACAGGGATAGCCATCTATGTGCTAAGTGTTTGTTTGTGGAAGATACATTAGTGGATGGGATATATATATATAGGGCTAAAAAGGATTTAAAACTACTAGAGGGTAGTTAGATAGTTTGATAAGTCAGTCTATGAGAATGGCAAGTCCAAGCTCATTTCGCTGTTATCATGTGATCCTGTACATTTTTTAATTCTTTCATTTCGGTGGGCAATCAGATTTTCACTTGTAAACCAAGTCTTAATCATGCATGCATCTTTCACTTCTCTACCACTTTTGGACTAGTCCAATTTAGGTCCACGTTGTTGTTGTACACAAAAATATTTCCAAATGGCTTTATTTTCAGTTCAACTAAAAGCCACTCTGGATAGGACACTCGTTGATCCAGTATATGATACAAAAACCAGGGGCAGTAACAGAAAAAAAGGTAAGATGCAGAAAGGGAATACAATACAGATCGAGTTAATCAACCAGTGGGCGGTTTTGGTTGGATGCTGTTGTGACATTGATGAATCAAATCAATCCTTCACTCACGCCAATAAGCTTTATTTTATTGACTATTTCTGGTCAACACAAGGAGACATAATAATTGTAGGATCAATCATTCCTCATTAGTTTATACCAACCGCACATAGTATGTGAAACTACTACAAACCGGGTTTTCATGTTACAATTGCTAGAAGAATATGCAACATATTGTTTCAAATTTTACCCAATTTGATGCTTCCAAACTTTACTTTACTTGATTACGAGAAACTCCGGGTTTAAAAATTCTAGGAAGATCTGTAAACCATCAAATCTTAAAATATTAATTTTGTAAATCTTCTTTATTTATATGTTAATTAATTTATCTATTTATATTTAACGTAAAATTTCACTTTCATATTTATAATTCAACAATATTTTTTTTAAGTCATTTTCTATACAGGAACTCTCTCATAAATATAATAGAGACTCACATTTAAAAAAAAAATTGAAATATAAGTATAAAAATAAAATTTTATATTAAAATAAAATGAATAAATTAAATAATACATATAAATAATTCATAAATTTAATATTTTAGATTGAAATGTAATGTTAAATTTATTTATGTAATTTATTCTATTTCTCAATATATCTTATATATTATGTCATATTTTGTTTTGTGCCAACAATATGAATCTTTTGAAATAATAAAAATAAAAATGCGTTGCATGTTAATATAATATACGTATTGATCATTTCACTCTGGCCGTATTACTTCACTTTGACTAACCCGTAAACCAATACATATATAAGGTAAAAAGGTTGTAACTAAACAAATGCTGTATTTATAATTTAGGTGTACACAGTACACACCTCTCAAATTGATAGAATTATCTATATTGAATGTGTTCATGTCTTGTCTCTGATGGATATGAATAGACTAATGTTCCATTAAATAAAAAGAGTCAAAAGAAAATTCTTTCCAATTTGCATAATATAATCAGTATGTTCTATTCCAATTTAAAAAGACCTTAAAACGAAGATATATGAAGAATTACATATCTCAATAGGAGTTTTCATACACTATATCTCGCATCAAATTAAAAGCAATTGGATGTAAATATAAACACATGGTAATTATGACTTTTTATTCCATATATTTTACTTCTGTTAACATCAACAAATCTTGTAAGGTAGCACAATAGTTATCGTCATTCTAAGTTTAATTAGTCCAGAATTTGGTTGAACTGAAACTTGTCAACAATCCTTGTAGATGGGAATGACAATTTTATCCTCGTCTTATTGTTATTCGTAAAAAATATTTATAATAAACAGAATAAATATCCTTATAAATAAATATAAAAATAAAATAGATAATTATCCATAAAAATTAATGAAGACGAGTCTAAATATAAATATTATGATACCCACTCCATTTCATATTTATACTTGTTAATA
>JAMLFT010004350.1:0-19775 GCA_026544285.1 Pachyrhizus erosus | reverse complement strand
CTTTATTTTTTAAAATTATATTAAATAATAAATCATAATTAATTTTATATTTTTAATCAACATGTAATGATTCATAATTTAAATGTATCAATAATAATAATAATAATAATAATAATAATAATAATAATAATAATAATAATAATAATAATAATAATACATAATTAATGTGTCGGATATACAATTTTTATATAGACGAGAAATTTAATGTTTCTAAAATCGTTTTTTTATATATATAAAGTTATAATTATAAACATTTTGGTAATTTATATTATATTTTTTATTTTTCAATAACTTAAAGTTCCATAAACATTAACTTATCCAAACTTGTTAATTATAATTATTGATTGCACTTTTTGTTTCGTATAAATTTCTATTTGCTATAAATATTATAAAAATCTTGAATCGCGCAGGTAAGTACAGTTTTATTTTATTTCCTTACCTTTGTTACTATTTTAACACATCTCTAAATGGCAAAGAATAATTTTCTGTCCTCTACCTGTAATGAAAACCTCAATATTAGTATAAAGACAAAGTATAGCAAATGTGGAGGACTCAATGTCTTATATATAAAGGACACGTGCAATTGCTTTAGACAATTCTTTTCTATTTGAGCGTGGCAGCGAGTGGAAGAGGAAACGTGTTCATTATGCTTTGCAAAATTATAAGTCAATGCTTTCGTATGATTTGAGACCATGCTAATCAAAAGCATGTCGTTGAGGGCCCATTTGCCGAGAGATCAAACGCAACTAAATTCCATTGATGCCATTTATACCTCAATGAATTCATATCCTATCCACTAACAAACCATTTCTCCATTGTTCTAGAACCAAAAATAAATCATTTTTTTGGATTTATGTTGCATCCTATTTTTGAGACTAATAAATCCACATACGCAAATACTTAAATAATTAAACCTTTCAACACATGCATTCAATTCATATATATCTTTTCTTTCATACCATGTTTAGATTAATATTTTCAAACAGGTTAAACTTGACTTTTTAAATTAAATTTAAAAATTAATCTAAATTTTGTTTCTTAGAAATTAATTTTTTAAACAAAATGTTATTATACAAAAAGTATTTTTAAAAGTTATTAACTATCTCATAAAATATAAACTTTCATCTTATTTATAAAAGAAACTATATTAAAACGTTCATGGTTTTGACTAAATTTATCGTTTCAATATTCAAAAATACATTTTTAACAAATAACCAAAAATGTCCTTTTAACGGTTTGATCCAAGAGTTGAAACAAATTCCGTTTTGGTGTTTGTGGTGTCACTTGGAGGCAAACAAGGCCATATGAATCTCCTATGTGCCTTTCCTTCAATCCACATTTAAGAGATGCAAACACGACCACAAATGAAAATAGTACGCGAGGACAACTGTATAAAGCTGATAAAGTTTTCGCGGTGAAAAAAGTGGCTCAAGGTTTAGTTAGAAGTAGAAGGGGGAGTTATGAAAATCAATGCCAACTTAAATGAGCGTTGAGTGATGTAGACTCTTTCATTTATTCCCCTCATCTACCCCCTTCATTGCATAGGTCCCTCATGCCTTTAAAACCTTACAACCCCTTCCCACACATATTACCATCAAATCAAATCACTCCCCAATCCCAAACCTAAACCACTTCTCACAATATTTTTCTCAATTCTCACACCCATCTTGCTCCCTAAAAGTGCTAAAATGCCTCCCATCTTGCCCGATTTCTCAAACTCCGTGAAGCTCAAGTATGTGAAACTTGGCTACCAATACCTAGTGAATCACATCATCACCCTCATAGTAATCCCCATTATGCTTGGAATCTCCATAGAGGTACTTCGTCTAGGCCCAAACGAAATCCTAAACCTTTGGAACTCTCTCCACCTTGATTTCGTTCAAATCCTCTGCTCTTCCTTCCTCATCATCATTATAGCCACCATCTATTTCATGTCCAAGCCACGCACCATTTTCCTTGTTGACTACGCCTGCTTCAAGCCACCCGTCACGTGCCGTGTCCCCTTCGCCACCTTCATGGAACATTCCAGACTCATTCTCAAAAACAACCCCAAAAGCGTCGAGTTCCAAATGAGGATCCTCGAACGCTCTGGCCTCGGGGAAGAAACATGCCTCCCCCCAGCCATCCATTACATCCCTCCAAAACCCACCATGGAAGCAGCCAGAGGAGAAGCTCAACTCGTCATCTTCTCCGCCATGGACTCCCTCTTCAACAAAACGGGTCTTAAGCCAAAGGACATAGACATTCTTATAGTAAACTGCAGTCTCTTTTCTCCCACCCCATCTCTATCTGCTATGGTGGTCAACAAATACAAGCTCAGAAGCAACATCAAGAGCTTCAACCTCTCCGGAATGGGGTGCAGTGCAGGCCTTATTTCCATCGACCTCGCGCGTGATCTTCTCCAAGTTCATCCTAACTCAAACGCCGTTGTTGTGAGCACCGAAATCATAACCCCTAACTACTACCAAGGAAACGAACGCGCCATGCTTCTTCCTAACTGCTTATTCAGAATGGGTGGCGCTGCCATTCTCTTATCCAACAGAAAATCAGAACGCAAGAGGGCTAAGTACAGATTAGTCCACGTGGTCCGCACCCACAAGGGTTCTGACGACAAAGCGTTCCGTTGCGTTTTTGAGGAGGAGGACAAAGAGGGTAAAGTGGGGATTTCACTTTCCAAGGACCTTATGTCCATCGCAGGAGAAGCATTGAAATCCAATATAACTACAATGGGCCCACTCGTTCTTCCTGCTTCAGAACAGTTACTTTTCCTTCTTACCCTCATTGGAAGGAAAATCTTTAACCCTAGATGGAAGCCCTATATCCCTGACTTCAAACAAGCGTTTGAGCATTTTTGCATCCACGCTGGTGGGCGTGCTGTGATTGATGAGTTGCAGAAGAATCTTCAGCTTTCTGCTGAGCATGTTGAGGCTTCTAGGATGACACTGCATCGCTTTGGGAACACTTCTTCTTCCTCGCTGTGGTATGAGTTGAACTATATTGAGTCAAAGGGAAGAATGAAGAGAGGAGATAGGGTATGGCAGATTGCTTTTGGAAGTGGGTTTAAGTGCAACAGTGCTGTGTGGAAGTGTAATAGAAGCATTAAAACACCCGTTGATGGGCCTTGGGATGATTGCATTGATCGCTATCCAGTTCACATTCCTGAGATCGTTAAGCTCTAGCTTGGGAGAAGAAACAACAAAATAAAAAAATTGCAAAAGATAAATATTAGTACCACTTCTCATCATCTAATGCATTCTTTTAAATACACATTATTATTTGTTAAAATTTATGAGAAATTATAAATTTGTGTTGTCTGATTCTGTTTTTAGAGAGTTATGAATTGTGATTTTGTAGTTTCTAATAGATTTTAAAATATAATAAAAAGTGTGTTAGCAAGAATGTATTAGAAAAAAAAAAAAAAACACAAGGTTATTCGTTGGGTGAGGTGAAAGTTTGGTTTAAGTTTATTGGGTAAAAAAAGATTGAGCTTGTAGGGGTTATTTACTTCCTCTACACCCTCCGTGACTGTTGTAGTGATACATTATTTCTCATTCCTTTGTCATACTTGTTATTCATGTATCTTTGCATTGGATTTTTTCCCCCCTAATGAATGACAAAAGCTTCTTGTGAATTTGCTTATAGAAAAGTTCACTCAGGGGCTTCTATGATTTCATTGTGTATCATGTAAGGGAAATAGATCTCGAGTTCCTGCTTTAATTAGTTGTGTTTGCTTGTTGTAATGAACTCAATAAAATGTAATTGTAGGGTGTGAATCACAATATACACTTTTAGATATTATTAGTAAATTAGTAAATTAGCCGTACTCGTTTGCAATCAAAACAATTTGAAATAAGTAAGATAACCATATAACTAAAATAACTAAAATGACAGAAAGTATATGAAACACCACAAAGGGTCCAGAGAGAGACAAAACAATAAGAAATCAGAGAGAAAAATGTCACAACATCTACCTCCTCTCACACTCATAACAAAATATATTACCTCAAATCTTCCCTCAATTTCCAAGTGGTACGCTTCTCATGTGTGCTACATCAAATTTCCATACCATAAACGGTCCCTTCTGCACATGGACAATGTTGACTTTGGCAGGAAGGTCAGTGTGACTTTCCTCTTTTTAAGAGCATTAGATTAATCTAATGATTTAAATTTTACTGCTTGTTTTAACAAAAATATTTTTAATTTAATTATGAATTTAGTTTGTATATTTTTTATATATTAAAATTATAAAAAATACTACTGAATGCACGTAGTTGAATTAATGCAGAATTATTTTAGTTTAACGTCTAATGTATTATTCAAATTGACAATATGTCAGAATATTTTAATAGTTTAAGAACAGCTGTAAAGCCATATGTAAAACGATAATTTTTTTAAAAAAACCTACTTATTAAATTAAAATAATTATGTAATAATTAATTTACATGTTTAATAATATTTCTATGATTTAAAATATAAAATTATAAAAATTAAATTAATAATCAATTAAAAATCTATTAAAACACGTGACAAAATTTAAAGCATTAAATTAATTTAATGATCTAAAATGACAAAGTCACTCAATACAAATTTGTTGACTTCATAGTTTGTCTCAGCATCCAGCTCACCTCTATGTCAGATTGTCCCTTCATTCATGACATTGCTCCACTCTAAGAGTGAGACTTCGTTACCGAGTTTAAATGAAGAATAAAATTTCGTAAATTGGAAACATACTCCTATGAAGGTTCATCTAAGTCAACCCAACTAATTAAGGCTTGTGGTATCCATTGCAACCTTTTTTTTTTTTTTTTTTTTCCAATTATTCGAGCATCCAAAACTACAGTGGGGTAAAGGATAGGACCTCCTAAAGAAGTCAATAGTGGTCATAGTAGAGCATTCAAAATTTTTAAGCTGACAAGTAAGAAAAACTGGGTGGATCTTGACATTGGAAGTAAGGTACAAATGATAAGCAAATGCCTCAATCTTCTTAACCATTGGGAAAGGTCCAAAATATTGGAGAGCGAGTTTTTAGTGTTTCCTCAAAGGCAAGAAGTGTTGGTTGTAGCTTAACAACAATGAAGCACGGACGAAAGACGTGTCCAAGTGTTTCAACACTGACACACGACAGACAGGTATTATACTTGTTATTGTTGTGTTTGAAAATTTATTTTTATTTTTCAGCTTTTACATGACAGTAATACGGTCTATTTGACTTTACATGCACAAGACATATTTTTTTTATCATAAATTTTAAAAATTTAATCTAAAAATTAAATTATAATAATTAATTTTTAAAAGAATTAACTTATCATAATAAATTTTTTATGTAAATATTTTTTCAAATACATTTCTTCGCATCCTGTGTTTTAAATTTTAGTGATGTCTTGTGTCATGTTAGATGTTTATATTGGAATAATTAGTGTTTCATAATTTAAGAAATATAATGTTACCAACTAGGAATTGCACCTCTGTCCATTTTTTTTATGCAAACTTATTCATTATCTTTTGAGCCTTGCGAAAATTTGCTTTTAGTCACATCAAAATTAGATCACACTGTTGTAGTATTTGGTACAAATCATTGGGTAAATGATCTAGGTGAACAATAAGGAGCAAAGAAGGGGAATCCCTCCCATATACAACTTTAAAGAGTGTCATCTGTATGGAAGTATGATAAATTGTGTTATGAGAATACTCAGCCTATGGAAGATAATTGAGTCATTAGCGAGGACAATCAAAAGACATTATTAACACCATACTTACATTTCTAAGCATTTATTTAATGTTTCGAATTTCCCATCGGTTTGTGAAATGGTATGAAGAACTCATGTGTAATTCAAACCCATGCTATTTAAGTAAATGTGTCCAAAAAAAATTGAGAAATACATTGTCCCAATTTGAGGCAATAGTCAGTGGAAATCAATGCAACTTCACAACATATTGGACGAAAAGCTTCTGCAACTGGCTGACTTGTATAGGTAGCTTCAATGACTTGAAATGTGCATACTTTGGTAATCTATCAATTACCACAAATATGACTAAGTATGTTTAGATAAGGGTAAGAATATGTTTGAGTAAGTAATTTATAAAAAAAATTTCATATAATGTTTTTAAAAAATAAATTTTAATTTATACATAAGTTAATTTTAACTTATAGAGAAATTTTATTTATTTATTTATTCTAATTTTTTAAAAAAAATACTTTTAAATAAGTTTATCCAAAAAAAATCTTAACACTAGTTTGAAACGTTTTTAAGAATTTTTGTATTAAAAATATAACATTTTAAAAAACTCTTAAAAATATTTCTAAATTGTATCCAAACAAACTCTAATGATTTACTTATACATTCTTGCACAAATCCTTTAATATCGATCCTTGCACATCTAAGGCCAATAAAATTGGGCTGCAACTCTTTGGAATGTTCTTAATGCACCAGCTTGCCCTCCAACACAAAACTAAAGAATGAAATTCTTTCCATAATTGATGAAGTAAAACAGAACGCCGTTAGGATTGGTCTCATAATGAACAATCAAGTTCTGAATAGAAGAAGTTCGATAGCTTGTTGTACACCATCCACCAGAGTCGATTGAATTCACTATCGTACATGACATACATGATAGTTCATAAATGGTCAAATTCAATCTTCCTAGCTTAGACCCAATACTAAAATTATATCCCATCAACTTTGGCAAGTTTCTTGTTCTGGAGTTTGAATCACTTTCCAATTCAAATGTTTCAAACGTTTTAAGACAGTACAAATGCTAGAATGCGCCTAAATAAATAATGCCAAAATTTTGCTATTGCTTGAGTGATGGCATTGAGTTCCCTTACATATGTGGGTTGTGACTACATGCGAGGTGAGATCTAGAATTTTTCCTATTACGTGCAGATTTTTCTGAGAATTTTTATTCGCAGGAAACATGTTATCTATGAATTTTATATCGTAAATATTCATGGATAATGATTTCATGTGATTTTAAAATTCGCAGAAAGTTTGTTGTGAAGTTTTTTTCACAAGTTTTCCAAGAAAAAATCTGCAGAAAATCCACAAAAAACATTTTACAAATTTTAAATTCACAGAATCTGCAAGAAATTTGCCTGTAGATTTTCCTGTAAACTTTAAATTTGCAGAAAATTTTGTTGCAAATTAAAAAATAATATAATTTTTAAATTTATATTTTTTTAATAATATTATTACTTATTTACACTATAAATTTATCATATATTTTTTTAAAAGCTTTGGACATATTTAATAAAAACAAAACTATCATATGTATCTAGTATTTTTAACATTTTAAATGCATAACTTTTTAAACTTATTTTAATACATTTAAGTCAAATAAATCCAATATATTTTGTTCTTTTGGACATATCCCTATTAACACAACTTAAAAAAACATCAATAATTTCAAATTATAATATTTTTTATAATAATCATAGATTTTCAAGGATTTAATGTTCATCAACATCTTTGGCTCTAACAATATTCTTTTTTTATGATGACGAACAATATTGTAATTTGATGAAAAAGAATAATATAAGATATAATGCATGATATTAAACTTCATCTGAGTCTAATTTATGTATGCAAAATAATCATATCGACATAAAGGTATTATAAAGATAAATATCAATTAGAGCAAAACGAAGGATTTTAGGCAATTCCTTATTTGATTAAATGATCATATTTATATTATATTACAAGATAGAGGTCCCCTAAGTCTAATACTACTCCACTTTCATCTTCTCTCCCTTTTGTCATTATCAAAATGAAATGGGTATGAAGAGAAGGTAAGTCATCATTGTCACTTAGTAAGAGGTTGATTAGTTTTTGGAGGTTGTTGTTGTTGTTGTTGTTGAACTTAAGGTACAAACTATTAAAGAAGAGCAAGAATAGGTGCTAGAGACGTATTGATATTTGTGTCAAATGTAGAGTCAATAATATTGGCTTGATAATTAGCATACCAACAAATTTGACATGCTAATGTTCCATGTGACCTTGGATTTTATTGTTAATGATGTTTGCAACTTAAGTAATCGACAGTGATATGAAGGTATGGAAGCAACTAGTGTAGATGTATGTGAAACAATAATTATATCATCTACAATTATAGGAAGAGGAGGAGATGTACTAAGAGGTTGCTTTGAAGGCTTATGTACATTAATTGGCTCAAGAGATAAAACATGAGATGTAGGTGATGGTGGAAAACGGTCATGTATAGCTGCAAACTCCTTGTTTCCCAGAGTGCTTAAAAAGGCATATAAGATGTCAATATTTAGTCCTAGTATAGATACATCTTCATCAACTAGGAATCCACAAATTGTATCCAAGAAATTATAAGTGTGTACTACACACATTGCTTATGAGCTTTCTTTAGCAATTGGAATATCTTCCATTTCTTCAGTAGAGAGGCCAAATGTGGACATATAGTTGATGGATTCATAAAGGTGTTGTTACTAAAACATACATTCATCCTCCTTGTTAAACTCATGAGATAGTCATATCTATTCATAGGCTTGTCAAAAATGAGTGATGTATAACTAAAACTCAACCTTTGATTTCGCAAGCATAACGACTTCTAATTCTTCACCCTTTTTTCTATTAAGGTCAATAACTGGTAATCTGGAGCAAGCTCTGTCAGGATAAATGTTTACCTCAATGGATTCTTTGATATGTAGACTTGGAGGATAAGTAGCGGCTTAATCATACACCAAAGTTTGAGTTTTTGATGTTGTCAATTATCTTGATGTCATTAACAATAGGATAGAATCTAACTGTTTGCAGGTGAAGTGGACAAAACTTAAAATTTTTGTCACGAATGACAAGCTCGCGCTCCAAACTAATAGATTGTTCTGAGACTATTGCTACTTTCTTTTCCAAAATTTGTGTCTTTTACCTCTTTGTTAGACACCTCTTTTAAGCTATTATTACTTGTTCTTTATTTGTTGTTTTCTTTTTCTTTACATCTTCCTCTAGAGTAAGGTGTATAAGGTGTTAAATGACTCCTTTATGAGGTTTGGGTACAATTTCTTTTGAAATGTTGTATGTAGCCTTAATTTATTATGGCTCCTTCAAGCAAGGTTGCTTATGCTTCAAAAGGCTTGAATTTATAGCCATAAAACTTTTTTCACTCAAAAATAGGGGATTGCTCAACCTTATATGTAGGAAGGTCTATTAGTAGACGTAATGAGTCTTTAATAGGTAAGGCAAACTGGACATTCTGTTTGAAAAAAAGAAGCAACCACTAATTCTTGACGTCCTCTCATCTCTCAACACTTCTAATAAAGTTGAAGCTAGAAAAAGGTTTATACCTATTATAGGTTCATCATTGGTGAGGGTGATGAGTTTCATGGTCAGTAGGTTTTCTTTAAATGATTCCCAAGTAACCTTGTGAATGGTTACATCATGATGTTCAAGACCTAGTGTAATTAGAGGTTGAAAACTAGGTTGGTTGAGTAGTAGAAGGTTAGGTACAAAAGTAATACTTGGGTAGGAATACTAAATCAAAAGACTAACATCCATTGAGAATAAATTTTCCATTCTTGTCAAACATGACATTCTCATCTTCATCTATCATTGGGGTGCCAACAGATATGATGATGAAATGAGCATGGAAAATTTGTTTCTTTTGAACTCTAACAAAAATGAGTATAAGGTGTGCTTCTAGTTCTGAAGGTGTTAGGTTTTTTTGTTGAGGGTCTTGTTGAGGTGTTTGGGTTTATGGTTCAGTAGGAGGTTAAGTTTTTGTTTAAGGTTAAGGTTATGTTTGGGCAAGTGGTTGGCTTGGTCTTTCTAAAGTGAGTTTGGGTCTTTGTTGGGTAGTTGGTATGATGGGTGTTTGCACTGGTTTAACCAAATCACCAATTGTTATTTTGGAAGTTTGAAACTTATCAGTTGTGTTCTTGATATGTCCAACCTTCATTATTTGAGTCCTATTGTAGGATCATCTTCCTCTTCATTGGCTTGGATGTTCAGGTTGATGCAATTGTCTTAACACGCTTGGACATTTGTGTATCTTCAGTAGGACTAGATGCAAGTCTTTTGGTTGTTTGGGATGACCTATTCCTTAGGTGAGTCATCTTTGATGCTTTAGCCTTCTCTAAGTTATCTTAAGTCAAAGAAGTCAAAAACTTCTTCCTCTACCACTTGCGATTTTGGAAGAATTTTCTCTTTTATTTCTTGTTGTTGTTTCTACTATTGTTGCTACTCCTTAACATAATTTTTAGAGATATCCTTCATAATCAACCTTAGACTTATACATCCAAGGTTTGATTTTCCAAACATCAACAATTTAACCTTTCTACCCTTGTTGAGGTAGCCTTATTGTTCTTTAACAGAAAGATAGTAGAACAATTTTTAGACACCATGATCCTAGAGTATCTTCTTCCATAATGCAACAAATTTAATGTTCTGATTGTCACCTTGCCCTTCATGTTCCTACTGTGGTTCATGTATATGTTATGAGGAAGGTTGAACGAAAGCACTTCCAATAGGTGAAACAGCATGAACTTGTGGATACAAGTTAAAGAATCTTTAGAGCCAACCTTGTGAAGATCAAGGGTTCAAGACTTAGATTTTAGTTTATCATATCATGTCAACCATGTAAAGATGTGGCATTGTATTGTTTGTTTAAAAATAAATAGACTTGGTGTGCAAAGAACTCTTTGGTGATTCAAATTCTATTAATTACAAATTTGAAAAAGTCTTTTAACTATTTTAATCGATTACAGAAATGTCAAATTAATTGCAAGAGTTAAAAGAACCTGAAATCAACAATTCGAGCATATGTAATTGATTACAATTTGATTTAATCAATTACATGTTGTCCAAAAGAAACTAAATTTCAAATTGCATTCATCTAACTGATTACACAATGAGAGTAATTAATTACATTATCAATCTTGTTGTTTTACTAAGAGAAAAAGGATCGATTTAATCAATTCAAAAATCAATTACATAGTTCAAAATTCATAACTGAATTATGTAATTTGTTTCGTAATTTGTTAAATCAGTTTTGAAATCATAAAATTATTTATAAAAAGACTTTTCTCTCAAACTTAAAAGAAGAACAAATTCCAATTTTCAAATACACAAGAACTCTTTCAAATCAAAGTTTTACTTTGAAATTCAGAAACTATCTTTTTATTTCCTAAGAAGGAGATCAAAGTGAAACAAGGATTGATTGCATTCGAAGATTTGTTGAAGAATAGATTTAGATTCATCTAAGTGTATGAGATCAAAATTTAATTTAGATATTCTACATTTTAAAGGTGTATTCCAATCCATCAACTTTCTTTTTTAGATTGTTTTAATCTTGCAAGGGTTTTAAAATTGAAAGATAAGAAGGTGCTTCATGTTAATTTTTCTTTTAGATTTGAAGAAAAAGGTATATAGAAATTGTATGTGCATAGTGCTTGTATTACAAATTTCTATATTGCAAGTAGGGTTGACTAGGGTTGCCAAACTAACATTGGATGTAGGTCTAGGATTTGGCTAAACCAATATAAACCTTTGTGTTCATCTCTCTATTTCTCTTAAATTGTTTTTGGCTCATCAATAAAAAGATTTAGTAAAATCATTTTTATTTTTTTGCTAAAAGGATACATAAACTTAATTGGGTTTCATTGTGTCAAAAGTTTAAAATCCTTGAAAGTTTTTGCAAATATAAGAAAAAGGGGATAAATCTATTCACCCCCATCTAGATTTCTCAATCATATTTTACTATTGGAATCAAAGCTAGTTTCTTGAAAATTATTCAAGATATTTTAAAGATTTCTAAAGAAATGGTTGAAAATCAATTACCCTTTACAAAATATGCATTTATCAACAGACCACCATTGTTTTGTGGTGTGAATTATCCTTTCTAAGAAGAGAGGATAAAGATATTCATGGAGTTTGTTAATAGAGGCATTTGGGTTGTAGTGGTGAATGGTTATTCAATCCCTTTATACATGATAAAAGGGAAATGGTTGAAAATCCTTTTGATCTATGGACCACAAATGAAGTTAGAAAAGGAAATAGTGACTCTAAGGTTATGAATATTATTCATTCCTCCAATTCAAATGAGTTTGTTAGGGTATCTATATGTATAACAAAAAATAAAATGTGGGATTTAATCTAGATTACTCATGAAGGGGCAACTAAAGTGAGGAGATCAAGAAAGTACTCTCTTATATAGGAGTAAGAAACCTTGAATGTCTCAAGGTGAAAACATTTGTGATGTTCAAAAGACGTTTACATATATTGTGAAAGATCTTAATGGTTTAGGGAAAACTTTTGAAGAAGAGTTGAATGTCAAAGTTTGGTAACATCCTATTTTTTTATTTTTTTTTATTCTTATGAATATCAGAATTTATAATTTTGATAATTAGTTATTTTAAAATTTAGCATTTTTAGGAAGAGATAAATATTAAAAATATTAGGTATGAACTTAGAATAAATGTAGATTCAAAAATTATAAAATAATAAGATAGATTAAGTAAGAATAAAAATTAATTTAAGAATAAATAAGTAATTTAAAAGAAAATATATTCTAAGAAAAGTTTTATTAGATATAAGTAGAATAAAAGAAATAGAAATTAGGAAAATAAATTTTAAATAATAATCTAGACTTATAGAATAAAAATCTACATTTTATAATTAAATATATATATGAAATAAATTAAATAAATAAGTTTATGAAATTTATAAAGTTATTTTTTATAGAGAAAATATATGAACACGTAGAGAAAAATACAAAATGATTTACAAGAATTTTAGGAAAATTCTAGAAGTAAAAATAATAATTTTTAAAATAAAAATATAAAATAATAGAAAAAGAAAAAGAATAAGAAAAAAAAGAAAATAGAAAAAAATGGTGGAGAGACTTGAACCCAAGTCAGAGAGGAAGGAGGGGCGCGTTTTGTCAACTGAGCTACCCACTCTAGGTAGCATAATAATGATTTATTAAATACATAACCCATAAAGTGAGGGAATAAAATGAGAAAATAAAAGTGGAAGGTAGAAAACGGGTTAGCCAGGGTTAGAACCCTTGACCCCTATGCGCGCTTAAGGAAGATAGGAAGGAGAGTTGGTAGTTAGACCGCTAGGTCCATCGCTAACAACTTAACCAAATTAAATATAGATTTTCCTTCTCGTTTCCTTCAAAACCTCCATTGAAGCTTATCTTTTACCTCAAGAATCCTTTGCAACAAGTAGCTGCCTAGCCTAGGTTTGAGGTTGCCTGACTCACCATGCCTACCCCTACCACTAGGATTAAAATAGATTATTTTGGGAAGGTAGGATGACTCTATAAATGCCTATGAAACCAAGTTTTAGAGCATCAAGTCAACAAACTTCTTCTCAATTCTCCCTGTATCATCATCCTCCTTGCTTCGTTTTAATTCAGACAGCTGTCAAAGAAATTTGAAGAAACAGTGAAGAAATCGCAAGTTTGAAGGCTCTCTAGAGACTCGCCAAAATCTCCATTCTCTCATAAAAAAATTCTAAATTAAGGTAGGAGAAGTTATAGGTTGTGTGAATTTGGATTTTTGAAAGTTTAACACTCTGTAATCGTGGAATTCATAAAAAACAAATGAAGCTCGAGACGTTAAAATTTTGAATTAGAAGCAAATCAATTTTGCTTAAATAGGATGTTTCTGTTGAGATTTTGTGTTGATTTAGTTTTATTATTAGTGTTCAAATGATTTTGGTTAGAAAACTCCCCAGAATTGTTACAGGAATTTGAAAATGGGTTAAGAGTAAAATTCATGTTTTGTCCCTATTCTACATTTTGAATTTTTAAGTTTTAATGAATCAATACACAAAACTGATTGATTTTAATTGCTTATGACTTGATATTTGATGAAATAAACTTAGTGAAAGAAGCAATGAAGGAACGAATAATTCAAAATGATTTTCGAACCAAAAACCAATCTTTTGTTCCTAGGAAGAAGAAGAAGAAGCTAGGAAAAATGACTATTTTGCCCTTGGGATGAAAATTACCAAAATACCCCTAAGCCAAAAATATGAAATTTTGGTATTTTACTTGTTTCTAATTTGAAAATTTTTAAAGGGGTCAATTATACTCTAAAAATAAGTATACCTTGAAAATCAACATGATATATATTCATTAACATTAAATTTTTGAAAATTACTAAAATATCGCTAGTTTAGAAATTTGAAATTCCTACTATTTTTGCTATTCTAATTTAGAGTAAAAGGTAGCTAGGGTTTTCTACATTTGAATTAATAGACTTATATCAATTCTAAAGTCAGAAATGTGATAAAAATCCCTTAAAACTAACTTTTATGAGAAAATGACCAAAATACCCCTAATTATTTTCTTTTAAGAAAACTTTGCAATTTGAACAATTCTCTAGACTCAACAGGTTTTATACTCTTAAAAATCTGTCTTGAATTTGAAATGGAAATTTTAAGAAGTTAACATGACCAAAATACCTTTTTTATGAGAAAATTACCAAAATACCCCTTTTATTAAAATTATCTAAATTGATTTTAAACTGAAATTCTAATATCTCATTTCCTCTTAATGGATAACCATTATTTAGTATATATATTATAGAAACAAATTTTGAAAGTAAAACTATAAAAGACAAGTAAAATGACTAAAATACGCCTCTTATATAACTTAATAAAATTTAAGAATTTTAACTAAACTTTGACTATTCTCATGAATTTTTTCATGATATGGGTATTATCTTTGTTGAAATATTTAATTTTATCTCTAATTATCACTCCTTTTAATGATAAAAGAAAAAAATCTCATAGGATAAAAGCTTTGGTTAGTAGACAATGAATTATCAAGAATTCAATAAGTCTCTACAATATAAAGATCCCTCCAATAGTATGATATTTGGCTAGAAAGAGCCAAGATGATGAATTAAATTGGCCAATTGATGCTATGAGTGAATGATTGATATGAGTCAGGAATCGACATTAGTGGATGTGACTTGGATCTTGTACCTAGAGACTTGATCGAAAAGAAGGCAAAAGGTAGTTGTTAATCATAAAGCGTGTGAGATATAAGAACAAAGGAATGCAATTGGTGACTATAAAAGGTACCTAAGGAATGTATGCAGGCTGTGGAAGTCCTTGAGGGTGTAGAGGTGCTAAGTTTGTGGGCTGCTCTAGAAAGAAGGCTACACTAAGCCAACTTGGCAACCCTAACGTCATAGAGCATTACCAAGATTGGTAGAGAGTATCTAAGTATTGTACCAGATCAGAATATGTACTCTTGATCATCACCTATATTGCAAATTATAGATTGAATAATATGTTTCACATAAGTCCTTAGGAGTTAGTAGTGAAAGGCAACGAGGGGCCCTAATACGCTAGTAATAAACTAATAAGACATGTGACGATGAGTTAGGGTAAACAATTACAAGTACATCACTGTATGTGTTTGATGGAGAACAGGTGATTCACTCCTACAAATCCAACATTTTTTAGGAAAAGATGACTAATTAATTTCATTGCTTATTTCACTTATCCATAATGCCCTTATGCAGACGATGGATAAGAGACCCCTTGTACTAGCTAGATACTTATACCGAATATGTTCGATTCACTTTCTTCCCTATTGACGCTTTCTCCACAGCTACACCCAGCTAGATAGACCTCCCCATCATATTAACTTACTCCCAGATTCTAAGATTCTCCTCCTGGTTTTCCATCACACCCCCGACAGAGGCGACAAAACAATCCTAATCAACCTTCTACCTCTACCCCCACCGACACTAGACCATCCATGAGGGTTGAGTCCTAAGAGGAAGAAGACCTATCCGAGAACTCTGGATGAAGAAAAGAAGTTTTAAATTTTAGTTTTTATAATGTAGTCATGATAAGTATTTTGGTATGTATTATTGTACATTAATGCAATGGAAGCAAGTTCATCTATAATATTTTATTCAATTTGATAACTTGTGAATAAAATTATAAAATATATCAATTAGAAATTAGGTTGTTACATCAAAGTCCTTAAATCTTTGAAGAGATCATGGTAACCAAAGTTGACAGCAATCCAAGAATCAAAAGATTTAACAACAATGACCAATGCTAAACTCTTTGAAAAGTTAAGAGAGTATGAGCTTGATCTTGCAAGATTGACTAAAGAGGAAGGCATATAAAAGAAAGGTAAAGTTCGAACTCTAAAATCATCATTAATGTAAAGAAAGTGAAGAAGATGAAGTGAAAAGATTAAATGAAGAAAATATTTCTCTTCTTATTAGAAGATTCCAAATTTTTTGAAGAAGAACAATTTAATGTGAAAACATCCTTAGTTCAAGAAAGTAATCAAGAAGAATGAATCAACCTTTACTTTCATTTATTTTGAATGTGGGAAAGCTGGACATGTCAAAGTAGTTTGTCCTCTTT
Organism: Pachyrhizus erosus; assembly: GCA_026544285.1. Lineage (NCBI taxonomy): Eukaryota > Viridiplantae > Streptophyta > Magnoliopsida > Fabales > Fabaceae > Pachyrhizus > Pachyrhizus erosus. Next base: position 3,405 of record JAMLFT010004350.1, on the reverse strand, counting down.
ATCTCAAGAAACAACAAAATGGAGATAAAAAGAAAAGGGTTCTTGAGAAGGAAAAGAGAGCCCAAATAGCTTGGGAAGACAATGCTTCCAACTCTTCTAGTGACATTAGAATGGAGATAAAAAGAAAAAGGTTCTTGGGAAGATAATACTTACAAAAGTTTCTTTCTTCTTGTCAAAGCTTCAAGCTCTATAAATAAAACATGTCATTATTGCATGATAAAAGGTCATAACTCAAACAATTGTATTATTAAAAAAAGTCGGTGTTCCTAGTGGGAGATTAAAATGGATTTCTAAAGGAACAAATGTGAATACTAATCCTACAAGACCTAAGCAAAGTTGGGAACCTAAATCCTTCATTTAATGTTTTGTAGGTATGCCTTAAAGTCAAGCAATAACTATGGTATCTTGACATTGGTTGTTCAAAGCACATGACAAAGGACAAAACAAAATTTGTCTCATTAAAAGAAAAATAGGAAGATTATGTTACCTATGATAACAATAACAAAGGAAGGATTGTAGGGATTAATATAATTGACAACTCTTTAACTACATGAATTGAAATTGTGCTTTATGTTGAAGGGTTGAGGTATAATCTACTTAACATAAGTTAGTTGTATGAAAAAGGACACAATATAACATTTAATGACCATTCTTGTATGATTAGTGATGTTTCCTCTAATGTGATCAAATTGGTAGGTAATCATATCAACAATATTTACATGATTGATCTTGATTATGCATCATTATCTAGCATAACATGTCTAGCCATAAATGATGATATTTCATGATTATGGCGTAGGATAATTGCTCATATTCACAAGAATCACTTTAATAAAATAGTAAATAAAGGATTAGTAATTGGTCTACCTAATCTCAAGTTTGAGAGGGAAGGATTGTGTAATGCATGTCAAAAAAGTAAACAAACTAGAGTATCTTTCAAATCTAAAAATGCAATTTCTACCCCTAAACCTGTTGAACTTTTGCACATGGATTTATTTGGTCCATCTAGGATTATGAGTTTAGGTGGAAATTAGTATGCTCTTGTTATTCTGGATGATTACTCTATATACACATGGATTGTGTTTCTATACATAAAAAATGATGCATTCAAACATTTTAAGAAATTTTCCAAATAGATTCAAAATGAAAAAGGGTTATTCTATTTTATCCATAAGAAGTGATGATGGTGAGAAACTTAAAATGACATTTTTTTCATTTATTCTATAAGGAATGTGGAATAGAACGAAATTTCTCAATTTCAAGGACACCTCAACAAAATTGTGCAATTGAAAGGAAGAATAGATCTCTTGAAGAGTTAGCAAGAACCATGTTGAGTGAATATAATCTTCTAAAATATTTTTGGACAAATGTAGTGAGCACTATTTGTGATGTCCTAAACAGAGCTCTAATTAGACCAATTTTAAAGAAAATCCCCTATGAACTTTTCAGCAACAAGAAACCTAATATTTCACATTTGATAAATTTGAATGTAATTGTTTTGTATTGAAAAATGGTAAAGAATCTTTAGACAAATTTGATCCTAAAGTTGATGAAGGTATCTTTTTAGGATACTTCATGCATAATAAAGCATATAGAGTATACAATAAGAGAACTCTTATTGTAGAAGAATCCATACAAGTTGTATTTGATGAGATTGACTCCCTCAAAAAGGGAAAAACTTTTTATGAAGATATAGGTTTAACACAAGAAATACCTATGAAAGATAATGAATAAAAAAAAGAAGATCAAAATGAAACAACACAAACTCCTATAGTGGAACTTCCAAAGACATGGAGCACTCTAATGAATTTATCTCTAGATAATATCATTAGTGATATTCAGAGAAGAGTAGCAATAAGATGATCAACGAGCTTACTATGTGAAAAAATGACATTTGTTTCATAAGATTAGCCTAATATTATTGAAGACACATTAACTAATGAATTATGGATTATGATTGTGCAAGATGAGCTTAACCAATTTAGAAGAAACAACATTTGTGAGTTGGTACCAAGAAATGATCAAATAAAAACCATCGACACAAAATGGGTTTTCAAAAATAAATTGGATGAAAATAGGATCATCACCAAAAACAAAGGCCACCTTGTTACCAAAGGATACAACCAACAAAGAACGTATAGATTTTGGCAAAACATATGCACCTATAGCTAGATGAGAGTAAGTAAGATTGTTACTTGTCTATGCTTACGACATAGACTTCAAGCTATTCGAAATGGATGTAAAAGTGTAACATCCTAAATTCTAGTTTGTAAAACACATGTTGTATATCCCTTTTATCGAATTTTAAAACATTTTTATTTTGTTTTATTGTGCTAAATATTTAAGATTCAAATAAATATAGTAGAATATGGGAAAAAATTTAGATTGTTTTATTAATGTAAAAGTAGAAAAATGAGTGTGATGATCAAAATTGTTCTTGTTAACAAAAGCATTACATAAATACTGTAAACTCATGAATACATATGTACTTAGAAAATATGAGATATAAAAAGATTGAATAGATATCTATTATCATATAAATAAGAATTTAAAATTGAGTGAAAGAAAATATCCAGATTGAACCCTTAAACTGTAATCAAACTCATCCCAAAAATAGCCAAAAATACATGTGGCAAAAAAGCTAAATGACCAAATACATATAAAAAGTATGAACCTTAGGTTTACTCGTAATTATCTAGAAGGAAACCTAGGCTTAGAGCAGTAATCTCTCACCTTCAATCCTTTGTGTGTGTGCATTGTGTCAGGCATGGGTGGGTGGATTGGAAAGGACAAAAGATAGCACCAGTAGATTCCCCAAGAGGTGACCTCATTAGGGTACTTCTCCAAGTCCTCTTTAGGGTACTCATCTAACCAACCTGCACCTCATGTAGCAAGGGCTACCTTTAACATTTTAGTCTCTACCTATTGTATCTTGGCCTCTGCCTCAAGTACCTTAGCCTTTGCCTCATAGTCATCTCCTAAATAAAGAGACATTGAAGACAATGATGAAGATGAGATCTTAGTAACCTCTCTAGGTGTGACATGACAAAAATATGGTGATGTAGGTTGTCTCCAATGATGCTAAGGTAAAATGGAGATAACCAATGAAGTGGTCCTTACTCATGACCGCTTGATGCGTCCACATCCCATCAATACAATTAATCCATAGACAAAGTTGGGGTTCAAACATCTTCCCCTACTCCTATAAAAAAAATAAAAAGAAAGGAATGACTCTTGCTACTTGTAACATCCCATTTTTCAAATCAATGAAAATATTATTGTTTCAATGTAAATAAAGTAGTTAGTTAGATAATAAGAAATTTATTTAGCAAATTAAGGAATATTAAAATTAAAATCTAGGAAATACTACAATAAGTAAACAAAATAAATAAAAATATATAAAAA
>JAMLFT010004349.1:0-19775 GCA_026544285.1 Pachyrhizus erosus | reverse complement strand
CGATCTCCTGATCGTGTTAACACAGGTGGAACCACCAAGGGTTTCAGAATCACCTCCTGGTTTTCCATCTCATCCTAAAAGGAGAAGACCACGTAACTCTTTCACAGGCCATGCTTGGCATAAAATAACCATATATGCTCCCAGAATTGACATATCTGAGGAAGAGGATCCTTCAGAAGATCTGGGAGACGATGTTTAAAGTTTTCCTTTTGTAATATTAACGATGTATCTTTAGAAACTTTTACTTAGTAAAACAAAGTAGTTTCTATGTATGTGTATTTTGATTAATGAAAAAGTAGTCGTTACATTATTGACACACAAAAAATACACTTTCAATTTTTCTACTTTTAACATTGTGATGCTCTTAACTTGGATCCACATACTTACAATTTCATCCTAAATAATAAATTGAATAAAGTAAAATGATAGATAGAATTAAATCAAATTTCCCTAAGGGGTAATTTTGTCAATTTGAAAATTGCGTTATTTTTTTCTTTACAAAACTTTATGGAAATAACATTGGATATTGATAAAAATCATGAACTAAAATCACAAGAAAACTCACGGAGACAAATTTTCCCCTTCCATAATCACAATGAAGAAAATCATAGATTGATGTCAATCACAACACATGGCCTCATCATTGACAAACACATCATGTTATTGGACAAAAAGTATCATATGACCTTAACATGCTCTCACCTACCATTCTACCCCAAAGGGTCATTGACATGTAGTTTCATCTTGTTCCAACTAGAACATTTTCATTATGTTAACTTTGTATGACCCATTAGAAGAAGAAATTTTCCTTTCTCTATCTATTACTCACCATACATTTAGTTTCATTCACAATATAATATAATATAATAGGTACTTCATCCCACTATGAATAGTATTCGTAGTTCCATCACATTCTTTTAAGTGTTATGATAAGCATCATTACTCTTAATTTTTGTATATGTTGTTGTTTTGTGATTTTTCCTCATCCATTGTAAAGGTCTTAAATTTCACTATGTCCATATTCAATTATGTTAAGGCTCTAATTATCTATTATTCATCAATTCACATCATTATTATATTCTCACTCTATAATATTTATCATTGATTTACTACATTTTGTAGTGAATATTAAATTACTTACTATCACGTCCCAACTTTTACAAATGCACTCCTTGAGGAGTTTATCTGCCCCACAAGGATCCAATATTCTCGTTTTCCCCCAAATAATTCACACACAAAGTTTCAAGTATACAACACACTTGCTCAAGGGTCACACCCCTCTTAGTGTCTATTAAATAGATAAAACAAAATAATCCAGTAATAATAAATAATAATTATAAAATAAACACAAATTCAATGGATATCAAAAAATTCATAAGGAGTTTTCCCTTTAAAACTATCACAATTTAATTTTCTCATTTACTATGTCTTTTCATTTATTTACTACTACTTGTCTTCCCTTATTTTTCACGATCCATAATTTTTAAAATTAACAAAATAATTCTAATTACTATTAATTTATATAGAGCTTATTTCCAATTTTAAATTCTTTTAATAATTTTCTCAACTCCAAACAACTTTATTTAATACCATTTTCAAATTTAAAGAGACTAGTTACTCAAAAGTAAAGCATACATTAATATTAATTAAATAAATATCAAATCAACTTCTAAAATTTTAATAAATTTCTCCATTACTCTATAGAATAAACCAAACTTAGAAAATTTTTCCCCATCCATAGCAATAACCATTTTTTAATCCACTTTTTGATCACTAGAACAACAAACTAAAATTTCACTAATTATTTAAATTAAAATATTTCCCATGCATATTCAATCATAAAAAAAAATTATGAGTTATGCTCACAACCTACTATCATCGAAATGGGTTCATTTTTCCATTTTTTATATTAATAATTTTATGAAAAATAATTTACATTTTAAACAAATTCAACAATGTGCAAAGAAAAATATATTACAAATAGTAAAAATTTTATAAAAAAATTTGAAAAAATTACTATAAACTCCAAGACCCCAAGGACTCTAGGAATGTCATAATATCACCATAAAATATCGTGCAAGTATTTTAAAAAATTCCAAATAGTAAACATTTTAAAAAATAATTTGAAAAAATTACTATCAACTCCAAAGTCCCCAAGAACTCTAGGAATGTCATAATATCATCACAAAATATCATGCAAGTATTTAAAAAAAATTCAAATAATGATAGTATACAACAATCCATAAACCATTTTTCACTTGTAATTGCAATTTCATGAAATCTATACAATAAAGCAGCAACCACAACACCATACACACATTAAATCATAGATAAACATAATAGCTTAGCTAAGAAAATGAAAACTCCCTATACCTAGGGGTTTCTCACTCCAAAAGTTTCACTAATGGTGTTGCTAGAGAGGATTTAGCCTTTTCACTATATTAAAATATGGTAGGAAGGTGTTGAGTGTGAGGCTTTCAAATATAGAGAGAAGCTTTGGACTTTTAGTGTAAAAGAAGAGAACTTTAGAGAGAAAGGGGAGGTTTTAATTTCTTGGAGAAGTGAGTGAAAGAATGAGCACTTTCTCTCTCTACTAAGCTTAATAAACACAAATTTCTACCCTAGGTTTAATGGCTAGTTCCCAATCCATGGATCTTGGGGGTTCATTGCTTTGTTTTAATTGAGTCCATATAAGGTCCAATTAAATTAGGTCTAGGCTTGTTTATTTCCCATACCCTTTTTCACAATGTAATTTTACTATTTTGGCTCAATAACAAGTAGTCTAAGTAGCTATATTTTAATAATTATAAAATAATTATTTTTTAACCTAGAATTTAATTAATATTTCCCTCTAATGTTATTTTAATATTTTTAATGACTAATTTAATTAATTACTAGTTATGAGTTCCTTTACAGTTAATTTATTTAATTAATAAAATACATTAATTAATCCTTTTCTAAATACAATAAGCATGCAAAATTAAACATTAGAAATAAATGTAATATTTATCTATAACAAATTGAATTAAATAATTAAGTAATAAATTAAATAAATAACACAAGTCATTTATATAAAACATAAATGTTTCAAGGCATTACAAATAGCAAAAATAACATCAGTTACTCTTAAATCTTTCATATCAAAATACAATAGAAACAATTTGATCTCATTTACCACAATCACATTGGTTCCAAAAATTAACATGTCATCAACATATAAACATATTATCACACATTCTTATCCAACCATTTTGGATTATATAGATGAATGACATGATATCACTACAAACTACTACTCACTAAAGTTTGGTCAAATTTTTCATACCATTGCTTTGGAGCTTGTTTAAGTCCACACAATGATTTTCTTCATTTACACACTTTGTTCTCCTAACCTTCAAGCACATAATCCTCAGGTTGTTTCACAAATATTTCTTCTTTCAAGTTATTGTTATAAAAAATTATTTTTACATCCATTTGATGCACTACTAGGTCATGAATAGCAACTAAAGCAACTAAAGAACATATTTTGGAAATCTAAGTAACTAAAGAGTATGTGCCAAAAAAGTCATAATCTTTCATTTTTGTGTAACCTACAACTACTAGTTTAGCCTTCAATTTATCAATGGTTCCATTGATCCTTAATTTTTTTTTCTGAAGAACCATTTAGACCTAATTGGTTTACATCCCTTAAGCAAGTCAAACCAAATCCTATGTATTATTAGACATGATAAAATATAATTCACTTTTCAATGCCTTTTTCCAAAGGATAGCATCAATAAAAGTTATTACCCATTATAGGTATAAAATCATCCTCAATAAAAAAAATTAAACATGAAGGTAAAATTTATTTTATCAACATCATTGTTTTCAGTTAAGAATGCAGTAACAAAATATAGTCCAAAACTACTTTCTATTCTTATTAACTAACTTATTAGAAAAAGAGAAAGAACTGACAAAGAAAATGGCATTGGAGTATTATTTGAAGAACCAACCACATCACTAAGACATTTCTTCAAAGAAAATACTTGCTAAATCATTTTTGCATTGCTAGATTCATAAATAAAATTATCACTCAAGCACAAGAGGCTATATACATTTCCTTCTACTATGTACATCGGGATTGTATAACCATTTAACACAACATTCTAGATGCCTTTATTAACAAATTCCATAAAGATTTTCATTATAATTTTCCATAAAGGATAATTTACTCCACAAAGGACTGGTGGTCTGTTAATTAATGCACCTTTAGCAAATGGTAATTAATTTCCTACCATTTCTTTAAAACAATCTTGAAAAAATTTCAAGATCCTAGCTCTAATGCCAATTGTAGAATTTAGCAAAAGAGATCTAGAGGGGGGCAAATGGATTTATTTCCATTTTAAAAATTAATTAGAGATTTTACAAATATACAATGAAATATTTTTCTATCAGAGGTTTTGAAATCCCTTTATACAGAAAAACTAAAATCAAATTATCAAATCTTTAGAATTGATGAATTAAGAAAAGATAAAGATAGAGAGAGATTAACATTGTAGTTTATATTGGTTCATTCAAAACCCAAGCCTACATATAGTGTTAGTTTGACAATCCAAGTCAAATAGTTTTTGCACTATAGAATTGTGAATACAAACACTATTTACACAAAGATTCCATAAAATCCTTTCTTAAACACTAAAGAAAAATTACAAAAAGTACTCCACTTCTTTTAAGAATCTTAGAATCATTCTAAGATTATCACAATCTTAAGAATTAAAAGTTTGGATTTAGAATACACCTAAATTGTGTAGATAATCCAAATGATAATGTTCTTATAACACTAACAATTCATGATTCTTCAAGATTCTTGAACGAAACTCTACTACATTTCAATCCTTTCTTGAACTAATCTCTTTCTTGAAAAAAAAAATATATTTGAATTTGTACACTTGATTTGAAAATTGAATTGAGCTCTTTTCAAACTAGAAAAAAAGTTATATTTTATAGAAGATTTTTTTTAGATAATACTAATTTAACATATTACCTAACAAATTACATGATTCAATTAAAAATTTTGAATAGTGTAATTGATTATGTAATCAAATAATTCGATATTTTTTCTCACAAAAATCAACAGGATTGAACATGTAATACATTACCTTACTAGTGTAATTGGTTAAAGCAATGTAATATGAAATATAGCATTTTTGGACAACATGTAATCAGTTACATCAGCTTGAAATGTTGATTCCTAGTTTGTCTAACTCTTGTAATTGATTCAACACCCCATGTAATCAATTAAAACAATTGAAAGATGTATCCGAAATGCTTTTAATAGAATTTTGAATTATTTAAAAGCTAAATGCACACACCTACTTAATTTTCTAAGCAATCAATATAATGTCATATCTTTACATGTTTGGCATGATAAACCAAAATTTGAGTTATGAAGCCTTGATCTTTAATAGTTTAAAATGTCAAATATAAGCAAAGTTTCTTTTAAACTTTGTGTGATCATCAACATTGATATTGATGTTGTGTTATTCCTGGTGCACTTTAAAAAAATAGAATAACTTTTTTTAATAAACAAGAAATGACCATTTCAATATGATTTCATTACATATATGAATTAAGTTATTAATGAACCATGTATCTTATAGAGATTAATATTCAAAATTTAGTCGAGCATATAATTTCAATCAGATTTTTATTTTCAAAAGGATAGAATCAACTTAATTCTCCCAATTTTTTTAATTCTCCTCCTATTTCAACTATTTCAATCAAAAATATTTTTTCCCTTTTGGCATTATAAGGCAAAAAGGAAAAAATAGAGAAAATAGATGAGACAAAATTTGAATTATATAGACTATAAATGAAATGCAACAATATAAATTAATATATTAATAAGAAAGAACCTTAATTATTCAAATTACATTAGGATTGACAATTTCAAAAGATATAAGAACAATTACAGAAAAGAAACACAATTACAAAACATGAAAAATTGAAAAATACAAACACATCAGTCTTCATCTTCATCATCCGCACAAGGGATGTTCATTACAACCATTCTTTTAGATATGCTTTCAAAACAAACCTTCAGCTCTCTATAGTCTTCCCTTTGGACGTGCATCATCTCATCCATCTTGGCTAGCATTATCTTCTTAAAAGGTGAGAGTGATTTCTATTCTTTTTCTTTATTAGGAACATCCTCCTAAACTTGTTGAGGTCCATCTGGTCCTTCATGTTCACCCTCCTCTCTAGATTTCCATTCATCAAGAGTTTCAACTAGACGAATTTTCTTCAATACATTTATCTTTACTTCATGAGCATCTTTGGTTAAATTCGGTAGCTCTCCATAGGTGTTAACCTCAAAATAGTCTAACACTCTTGAAATAAACATTGCAAATGGGCATTTATAACCTACCAACCTCTTAGTCTTGATGATTGTTTCAAGAATGACAAATATACACTCTACTTTGATATTTCTTGTCATTGTAGCCATCATCATCAAGTCTTCATCAGGCATCTATCCATGGTTGCTTCTCCTAGTTGCTAGAATCCACATTATTATGTAATATAATAGGCAGTTCTCTACTACCAATGCTCTTGTAGCATAGGTTCTTTTATTCCTCAATCTCTCTTTTGGATTTCTCATAAAACTCTTATATATGAGAAATTTTTCATACTTGAGATTCTCACTAACTAATCCTTATAGATCAGGCCTAATGCCTTTAGACCAAATCCTTCCTATAGACATAAAAAAAACCCTTCATCTATGACAATATGAACCTAGTTTACATTTGAACACCCTATTTTCATCTATATAGGCATAAGTGTAAAAAACTTTTACCAATTATATTTAAAATGTGCCTTCCAATTACATAAATTTGCACAATCATTGTGCCTCCAAAATGTTTGCAAATTGGAACTATTGCACCTTTAGCCAAGCAAGGTTAAGAACCTTAGGAGCTCTTAGGTCCTTGTTTGCATATGTTTAAAAATAGAAGTGATCTTCTATCCAACGCATGTGGGACATAAATAGGGCTAGTACATATGAGACAAAGACCAAATCAATGCATTTGACATAAAGATGGGGCCAATGCATTTTACAAATAGATAGTTCAAAAGATTCTAACCATGATGATGATGGTCTAGTCGAAAACCTTGTTAACTTGGTAGTGGCTAAAGGTATGGGGTGATAATAAAAAATTTCTTTGATAGAAAATAACCAACAAGTAGAAGGAAAAATAAGAGTTGTACTTGGTTTTCCAAATATTTATCTATTGGACAGTAGGTCCACCAAACAAAACCCATTTTCAAGAGAAAAACTTATTGACAATGTGGTAGTGACCAATAGTAGAAGGGTGAACAAAAGTTGTACATGGTTTGTCAATATCTTGAAGGATAGTAAGTCCACTAGGTAGAAACGATTCTTGAGATCACTTTATCAAACTCTAGATACAATATTAAAATAAAAGAGAAAGAACAAACATATGGAGGAGAAATTATGTGTATAAACACAACACAATAGAGGAGATATAGTTTTTTCTAAATCAAAGATAAGATAATATCTTCTAAATAATAAAAATAAAGATAAGATAATATCCTCTAAGTCAAAGATAAGATAGTATCTTGTAAATCAAAGATATTATGCCTAAATACTTTATTTCCATATTTTCAACAAAGAGTTTTATCACATTTACTTCTCTCAAACCTTTAATCAAGTAACAAATTATTTAGCCTTTCATACCATTGCCTTGGATCTTGCATAAGACCATAAATGACCTTTTTAAGTTTGTATACATGGTTTGGAATGTGTGATAGGTGGAGTCGGGCAGTTGTGAGACATACACTTCTTCTATAAATCCATTAAGAATTATATTTTTCACATCCATTTAGAACAACTTGAAGTCCATGTGAGAAACATAGGCAAGTAATAGTCTAACTACCTCAAGTCTAGCTACTAGTACATTTGTTTTTACCAAAATATTTTCCTTATTGTTGATTGTATCCATTAGCAACTAACTAGGCTTTTTCCTGGTGATGATTCCATTTTTTTCTAGTTTGTTTCTAAATATCAATTTGGTGCTTAGGTACTAGCTCTCACACATTATTTCTTATAAATTGACTTAACTCATCATACATTGCCATGATCCAAAATTCATCTTTGAATGCCTCTTCAATTGTTTTAGGCTCAATTTGTGATAGAAAAGACACATGTTCACAAAGTAAATTCATTGATCTACTTGTTGTTACTCCCTTCTATAATGCCCCTTTTTATTCTTATAATTTTCAGAAAGACTATATCCAGGTAATTTTTAGCGCATGAAAATTTAAAATTCTAAACTTGAAAAGGGAATTACAATTCGATGAAACTTAACATTTCATATTTATTCAATTTAACTTCATTTAAAAACATTCTCAACTCTACATTCAAGGTAGATAAAGTTATAAGTAAAATTATTATTACATTCTCAAATTTTACTTAGTGACCAAAACAAGATAACATATAAAATAACTTTCCACATTCAAATCATTTAATCAGATCTTTCAGAAGGATCTTCTTCCTCTAAAGAATCTTCCCTCCTATTTGGATTGTTGGCTTGGACTGAACACATGGAGGATTGTGGGTGCGAAGGAGCCTGAGTTTGTTGTAATGCAGCTAGAACACTAGTGAATCTAGGAGGCGGAGTTTGTGATAGAATCATTGGTATGTCTATGTGATGAAATTGCCACAAAACTAAAATATTGGTAGCCTTGAAGGAAAACTGAATGTATCCCATGAACGTATCATCTCCTTGACTTCTATCATATGTCTATCTCCTTTCTAAAGGTATTATGGATAGGTGAAATAGTGGTTGAAACTCTTCTGCCATTTGTATCTAGAAAAATATAGGGGTTGTAAGAGCGAGTCATCTATCATTAGGCAAACACATACATATATAGAGGGTTTCCAACTAATCGTAGCTTCTCATCTCACTGTGACGTGCCTAATTAGGGAATCTACTTGATTTAGGGCCCTTCACAACCTTCAATACTACTAACTCTGGAAGGTCTTACACAAGCGTATCAATAATGATTCAAATTTGCAATCTTAGGTTAACGATCGAGAATACATATCTTGCTTAGTACTCGATCCAAGATACTCTCAACCAAATTTTGGTAAAGCTCCGCTTTGTTGGGGACGCCAAGCAAGTTCTGTGACACCCTTTTTACATTGAGAGGTTCACAACTTGGCACCTTATTTACCCCCAAGGTCTCACCAAAGTCTACGTACATTCCTCAAGTACCTTCTGTGGTCTACCATTGCATCTCACATTCTTAGTTCCCACTCGTTAGGGTTTTCAATTCACCCTACCTTCTTTATTTCATCTGCCAACTCTACTATTCATTCCATCTTGGTACTGATGACATGTTGAGATATCTATGGTTGATATCCATCTTTCATACTTATATCACATTAATTCTAGATTTATCATCATTGTCTGAACATTTCTCAATACATCTTCTATCCTAGGATTACTTTAGAAATTTACTATCTCATGTGGACAATTATCATGGATATGTACCTCCTATTAGCAGTAGAGGTATGAAATCATCTCTATGTCATCAATTCAATACATTTAAAATCACATTTAATGATTACCACAATCAAGAACTCATGTTACAATTAAATAACAAGATAGGGGCAAAATAGTCATTTTACACTTTTTTATTCAAAATCCCATTCTACTTTTATATTTAAATAAAGGAGGCAGATCTAAATAGGTTTTGGTTCTATGTTTGAATTAATTTGGGAAAATTTTCCTACAAAAGGTATTTTAGTAATTTCTCTTAAGAGGGGTATTTTGATCATTTTATAAAAATTAATTCTTTTAAGGGTTTCCCTTCACATTCTTATCATAAAATGTTATAAAGGTTTCTAATATTATTAGGGAATTCTTACACTATTTTTCCTAAATTTAAAATAACCAAATAGTGAAAAATATTAGTTTTATAACATAGGGGCATTTCGGTCATTTTGGGATAAAACTTTATTTTCTAAGGATTTTCAAAACCTACGAATGATATAACTACTCTAGATTTACACATAAAATGTCTTGAGAATATTTCCTCTCATTTTATACAATAAGTTAGTTTAAAATTTCAAATTTTCAACTAAGGGTTTTTGGGTAATTTCATAAAAATTAGGATTTGTTATCCTTTTTAATTTTTAGTGAATCTGATCTATTGAGTTAGTAAGGGAGTCAGGATACCTCTTAGGTTAAATACTAAATTTTAATAAAGGAAACAAAATTTTCATAAATCCTAACCTAGGGGTATTTTAGTCATTTCCTACCCTAGGGGTAAAATGGTCATTTTGACCATCTATCTTCTTCAACCTCTAGATTAGAAACTTTTTTTGGTTTGAAACTGTGTTTAAAGTTCTCTATTCCTACTCCTTTTTGTTTATGTAACCATTGTGAACAAGATTCGACTCCTTCAAAGCCTTATAACCCACCTATTACTTATTCATTGTTGTGAATTTGAAAAAAAAAATAGGTTCTGGTAAGAAATGAAAACCTGATCTAGGTTCTGGGTGGTTTTTTATTTTCTTTGTCAATTCTAAGGAATTCTTTGTTCAAAATCCTTTGAATGTCCATAACAAAACTCACATCAATCCTATTTTAATAAAAAAATGTTGTATCTAGATAAATTTAATAAACTTAGAATTTGTTAATTCGAAATTCTTTACCCAAATTGGTTTTCATCAAATCCTTCAAAAATCCAAATTCGAACAACATAGAATTTTTCTAGCAATTAAAATTGAAGAAAAGATAACTCTTCCTACCTTTAATGATGCTTTCTGGCAAGGCTTCGTTAGTCAATATGATTGACTTCCTCCGCCCTTTTTCTTCATGTTTAAGAATTTGTAGGTTATGGGCGGCCTAGCTAAGGGATAACAAGATATAGGCAAAGCATTTTTGGCATAACGACGTAGTTGCAGAAAGTTGTCTTGAGGTTGAAGGAGGTGACAAGGTACTTCAATGGCAGTTTTCATTTTTTAGGAAGGCTTAAGTAGATTTAATTTGTAAAAATAAACAGTGATGAGCCTAGTGGTCAAATGACAATCCCTATATTCAAACTTACCTTTGACCCTGCGTTCCTACCTTCGAACCCGCCCCACTCTTGTTTTGCACTTCACACTTTTATTTCTCATTTTACCCAATGCTTTTGTCTTATGTACTTCTTAGGTCATTGTTCATCACCCAAAAATGAGTTGCTACTTCTATTCTTTTAATAGGGCCTGGGTTCGAACCCGCCCTACCCCTCATTTTCTCATTCTCTTCCTTTTTATCTTTTCTTTTTTCTTTTAATTTCTATTTTCAATTTTAATAATTCTAATTTTTATTTCAAAATTTTTCCAAAAATCCTAAAAGCTTATTTATGTTTTTCTTTCACTAATTTAAATTTTTTTTTTACCAATTTTTATTTTATTTATTTTATCTAAAAGAATATTTATTTATTCATATTTGACTCCTAAAATTTTTTTTTTAAATCCTGAAAATTACATTCTGATTTTTTTTTTTTATTATTTTCTTTTATTATTTTTAGTTTATCTAAATATTTCAAGAATTTATTTCTATTTAAATTTTATTGATATTTTATTATTTTGAATTAATTTATTTTAACTTATTAAAATTTCTTTCTCTCTCTTTCTCTTTCTTTCTTTTGAAAATATTATCTATTCAATATATAATATTTTTCCTATTAAAATAAGATTCTTAGTTAAGTTAAAAGGAAAAGAGACAAATTTTCTAAATTAAATTTATAATTTCACTATGTCAAAAATAAGATGTTACAATTATATCCCAATTAAAGAAATTTCGTTCTTGAAATTTGTATGTCTAAAACAATTGGGGGTACAGTTCTCTAAGTTTACTTTCTAACTCCCATGTGGCATCTTGTTTACTGCTCCTATCTCTGAGTTGTTTTATTCTTCGATCAGTGATCCTAACAGGTGAAATGTCATATGATAGATTTTCTCTAATCGTCACATAGTCAAGTTCTATTACATGATTAGGACCAAGAATATATTTCCTAAGTTGAGATACGTGGAAATATTATGTAAGTTGGCCAAAGAAGGGGGTAATGCTATTTGGTAAGCAATAGGACCAATCTTTTTTAGGATATGGTAAGGTCCTATGAATTTAGATGTAAGCTTTTAGGATTTTAGGGCTCTATCTAAACCGGTCATAGGTGTCACTTTCAGGAAAACGTATTATCCTTCTTGAAATTCCAAAGGCTTTCTTCTCTTGACATAATAGCTTTTTTGTCAATCCTAATTAGCCTTTAATTTGTCCTAAATAAGCTTTACCTTCTTTATAGTTTTTTGTAATATCTTAGGTCCTAGTAATAATGAGTCTCTTGTCTCAAACCAACATAGAGGAGTTTTGCACTTTCTCCCACACAGTGCTTTATATGGTACCATACCTATGCTTGCGTGATAACTATTATTGTAAGTGAATTCTACCAATGGTAGAAATTCATCCCAACTACCTCTTTGTTCAATCACACAAGCCCTCAATATGTCTTCAAGTGATTGAATTGTTCTTTCTAACTGTCCATTAGTCTGAGGGTGATAGGCAAAACTAAGTTGCAATTTTGTTCCTAAATCTTCTTGTAGGCTTCCCCAAAACCTTGAAGTGAATTGGGGGTCTTTGTCTAACACTATACTTAAGGAGACTCCGTGTAATCTAACTATTTCCTTAAGATACAATTGGGTCAACTTCTCAAGAGAGTATCAAATATTTTTGGGTAAGAAATGTGCAATCTTAGTCAGGTGGTCTACAATTACCCATATGACATTGTGTCTAATGGAAGTTCGTGGCAATCCCATAAAAAAATCCATGGAAATGTATCCCATTTCTATTTTGGGATTTTGAGTGGTTGAAGATGTCTAGAAGGTTTCTGATGCTCTATTTTAGCTTTTTGACATGTTAGGAAAGCAGCAACAAACCTTGTCACATCCCTTTTCATTCCTTGCCACCAAAATTTTTTCTTTAGATCTTAATATATTTTTTTAGTGCTTGAATGAAAACTAAGTTGACTCTTGTGTGCTTCTTCGAGGATCATCCTTTTCATTTCCTCATTATGAGGTATGCAAATTCTCCCATTAGTTCGGATTATGCCATATGTGCCTAATTGTAACTTCTTTTCCTGGTTTCCATTTAACACCTCCAATCTCTCTCGTAAGATTTGATCTTCTTGTTGTCCTTTCTTGACTTGTTATAGAAATGCACTAGTGATGGTTAAAGTTTCAAGATATAAACTTCTAGGGCGTACTTCTTCTGCCAAATCAAGATTTCTAAATTCTTCTATTAATTTTAATTCTTTAGCCATCATTGCGGATAACTGTAGTGACTTTTTGTTAAGTGAATCAATCACCACATTTGTTTTGCCTAGATGGTAGGATAGTTCAAAATCATAATCTTTTAGGAATTCCATCCACTGTCTCTACCTCATATTTAGTTCCTTCTGATCAAATAAGTCTCGTAGGCTCTTATGATTGTTGAAGACTTCAAGTCTAGCCCCAAAAAGGTAATGTCATCAAATCTTTAGTGTGAAGACAACAACTGCTAGCTCCAAGACATGGGTTAGGTAATTTCCTTCATGTGGGCACAGTTGTCTTGAAGCATACGCCACTACTCTTCCTTGCATTAGTACGCAACCCAAGCCTTGTTGTGAGGCATCGCAATAGACATCAAACTTCTTTTCAAGATTAGGCAAGGTTAAGATTAGTGCAGTGGTTAACCTTGTTTTCAGTTCTTGGAAACTATCGTCGCAAGTCTAATCCTAATTAAAGGTTTGGCCTTTTCTTGTCAACTTTGTTAAAGGTAAGACGAGCTTAAAAAATCCTTTGATGAATTTTCTATAGTGGCTTGCTAGGCTTAGGAAACTTTTGTTTTCTGTGACAGTTGTTGGAGGGCTCTACTGCATTAATGCTTCCACTTTTTTTGGATCTACTACAATTCCCTTCTTAGATGACATGTCCTAAGAAACTGACTGCTTCTAACCAAAACTCACACTTTGAGAGTTTTGCATATAATTGGCGCTCCTTTAGGATTTGCAACATGATTCTTAGATGTTCTACATTCTCTTTTGGGTTTTTCGAATAGATCATAATATCATCGATGAATATTACCACAAATTTATCTAAGTATTCATGAAAGATCCTATTCATCTAATCCATGAATACCATAGGAGCATTAGTCAACCAAAAGGGCATGACTAAGTATTTGTAATGTTGTAGCGAGTGTGAAAAGTAGTTTTAGGAATGTCTTCATTCTTCACCCGAATTTGGTGATATCTTTATCGTAGATCTATTTTGGAGAGGACTTGTGCTCCCTTCAATTGGTTTATGAGGTCATTGATCATAGGAAGTGCATATTTTTTCTTAATGGTTTCCTTATTTAGTTGGCGATAATCGATGCATCGTTGCATACTTTCCTCTTTCCTTTTTAGCAACAATACCAGTGCTCCCAAGGGTGACACACTGGGTCTGATGAACTTCTTATCCAATAATTCTTCTAGTTGATTTTTGACTTCTGTCAATTCTTTTGGCAATATTCGATATGGTGCAATGGAGATTGGATTTTATCTAGGAATAAGATCGATGGAAACTTCCACTTCTCGTTTCGTGGGTAACTTTGACACATCTTCCTGAAAGATTTCTAGGAATTCTTGGACAATTGGAAGGTTGTTGACATCCAACTCCATCTCCACTTTTGTGGAGAACAATGCCATAAAGAATTGAAGGACTTCCTTCTTTCTTTCTTCAATCTTAAGATTTGGGGATTTAGAATCCAGGGTACCAAAATTTAGTGCTTTATGATTACAATTCAAGATGATATGGTTAGAAGATAACCAATCCATCCCTAACACTAAATACAAGTTGGATAGGGGAAGGCATATTAAATTGATTTGAAAGCTTTGGCCTTCTAATACAATTGGACACTTTATACAGGCTAGACTAGTAGTTATAAGCTTGTTTGTAGGAGTATTCACAGTTAATTCATATGATAAAGGTGTTAAAGGCAAAGCTAAATATTTGTCATATTCATAAGATATGAAAGAGTTAGTAGCACCCGAATCAAAAAGTACATATAAGAGTTTGTCGGGTATGATGCCACTTACTGTGAATTAGTTCATTAGACGTAGTCGCTTTCAATCCACTCATGGTGAAGACTTTTGTTGTTGCCTTCGGTTTCTCCTAACTTTGGGTTGATTTTCTTGCACTTGATGCCTCCTTCTTCGGAGACCAATAGTCCTTGGCCAAGTGTCCAATTTTTTCACAATTGTGGCAAGTCATGTTTTTCTAAAGACAATCTCTTAAATAGTGTGGTTCGCCACATTTAAAACATTTTATCTGCGTGCCGGTTGTAGGGTAGGAAATGGTTGGTTTGGAACTCCCTACTGACTGACTGGGCCTACCTGACCCATTTCCATGTGTCAACAACCTCTGATATGGTTTCCTTGGATGACTTAGAATCTTCTTGAAATGTCTTTGTGGTCCTCCAATCTTCCATTGTATCCTTCGAGTGTTGGTGTCTTCCTCATAGATTCTACATTTACTAACAAAAGTTGGAAACTCAGTAATTTGTAGGTAGCCTATTACTTGCTTTATGTAAGCTCTTAGGCCATTTTCAAATTGCGAGCAAATCGCGTGCCCATCCTCAACTTGAAAACAAGGCCAAAATTTTAACAGTTAATCGAATTTGCCCGCATATTCTCTTATCAACATATTTCCTTGTTTTAGTTCTAAAAATTTCCTAACCTTCTTTTGTCTATAGTCGGCAGGGAAGTATTTGTCTAGAAATCTTTGCTTGAAGATCTCCCAAGATATTGAATGGCCCGTTTGATGAAGAGTAGGTTTTACTATCCTCCACCAATTATTTGCCTCTCAAGTAAACATAAAAGTTGCAAAATTAACTTTGTGGTCTTCCCAACAAGACATTGTGGAGAAGATTATCTCAGTCTTCATTATCCAATTTTGGGCTCCTTCAGGATCATAGGAACCGTTGAATCAATGTGGGTTATTCCTCCTGAAGGTTGCCAACCCTCGATTTTCAGCTAGTTCTTCAGTTTTGTCCAGGGTTATACGCTCCATGACTTGTGTTATGCGGTCCAATACTTGTAAAGTGTTGTTGCTTGAAAGTCTTCCTACCATAGTGTCCTGTTAATGCAATAGATAATCCCAAAATTATTGTTTTGTTCCTAACATCTTATCAATCATTCCTAACAAATAAATTTTCACTTGATAATGCCACCTAATGCGTACATTGTTAAGTTCAACCAAGTTATCCACATGATGTTATCGATCAACGTGTCATCAAAATTTGACACTACTACCTAAGTAGTGTGGGTTTACTAGTCTCTACCTTATCTTCTCTAATTCCACAAGCTCTATGGGGTCGAATTGCTCTGATACCAACTAATTTTAACGTCCCTTTTTATTCTTTTAATTTTCAAAAAAATTATATCCATGTAATTTTTAGCTCATGTAAATTTAAAATTCTAAACTCACCAGGGGAATTACAATTTGACGAAACATAACATTTCACATTTATTCAATTTAACTTCATTCAAAAACATTCTCAACTCTACATACAAGGCATATAAAGTTATAAGTAAAATTATTATTACATTCTCATAATGCACTTAGTAACCAAAACAAGATAACATCTAAGATAGCTTTCCACATTCAAATCATCAAATTAGATCTATTAGAAGGGTTTTCTTCCTTTGAATAATCTTCCCTCCTATCTGGATTGTTGGCTTGGACTGAACCCATGGAGGACTATGGGTTTGAAGGAGCCTTAGTTTGTTGTAATGTCGCTAGAACACTAGTGAATCTAGGAGGCAGAGTTTGTGATAGAATCATTGGTATGTCTATGTGATGAAATTGCCACGGAAGTACGATATTGGTGGTCCTGAAGGCAAACTAAACTTAGCCCATCAACGTATCATCTCCCTGACTTTCATCATGTGTCCATCTATCTTCTAGAGGTATTATGGATAGGTGAAATAGTGGTTGAAACTCTTCTTCCATCTGTGTCTGGAAAAATATCGGGGTTGTAGGAGTGAGTCATCTATCCTTAGGCAAACACATACATATATAGAGGGTTTCCAACTAATCGTAGCTTTTCATTTCACCATGATGTACCTAATCAAGGAATCTACTCGATTTATGGCCCTTCATAACCCCCAATACTACTAATTCCAAGAGGGCTCACACGAGCGTATAAATTATGATCTAAATTTGCAATCTTAGGTTGACGCTCGAGAGTACATATCCTGCCTGGTGCTTGGTCCAGGATACTCTCAACCAAATCTTGGTAATGCTCCGCTTTGTCGAGGACGCCAAGCAGGTTCTGTGACACCTTTATTACTCTGAACGATTCACAATTTGGCACCTTATTTACTCACAAGATCTTACCAGAGCTTGTGTACATTCATCAGGTACCTTCTATGGTCAATCATTGCATTCTTCATTCTTAGTTCTCACTTGTTAGGGTTTTCAATTCACCCTACCTTCTTTATTTCATCTGCCAACTCTACTATTAATTCTATCTTGGTACTAATGACATGTTCAAATATCTATGGATGGCACCCATCTTTCATCTTTATATCACATTAATTCTACATTTATTATCATTGTTTGAACATTTCTCAATTCATCTTCTACCCTAGGGTTACTTTAGAAATTTACTATCTCATGTGTACAGTTATCATGGATATGTACGTCCTATTAGCATTAGAGGTATGAAATCATATCCATGTCATTAATTCGATACATTTAAAATCACATTCAATGATCACCACAATCAATAACTCATGTGACAATTAAATAACAAGATAGGGGCAAAATAGTCATTTTACACTTTTTTATTCAAAATCCCATTCTACTTTTATATTTAAATAAAGGAGGCAGATCTAAATAGGTTTTGGTTCTATGTTTGAATTAATTTGGGAAAATTTTCCTACAAAAGGTATTTTAGTAATTTCTCTTAAGAGGGGTATTTTGATCATTTTATAAAAATTAATTCTTTTAAGGGTTTCCCTTCACATTCTTATCATAAAATGTTATAAAGGTTTCTAATATTATTAGGGAATTCTTACACTATTTTTCCTAAATTTAAAATAACCAAATAGTGAAAAATATTAGTTTTATAACATAGGGGCATTTCAGTCATTTTGGGATAAAACTTTATTTTCTAAGGATTTTCAAAACCTACGAATGATATAACTACTCTAGGTTTACACATAAAATGTCTTGAGAATATTTCCTCTCATTTTATACATTAAGTTAGTTTAAAATTGAAATTTTTTAACTAAGAGTATTTTGGTAATTTTATAAAAATTAGGATTTGTTATCCTTTTTAATTTTTAGTGAATCTGATGTATTGAGTTAGTAAGGGAGTTAGGATACCTCTTAGGTTAAATACTAAATTTTGATAAAGGAAACAAAATTTTCATAAATCCTAACCTAAGGGTATTTTAGTCATTTTTACTTAGGGGCAAAATGGTCATTTTGACCGTCTATCTTCTTCAACCTTTGGATTAGAGACGTCTTTTCGTTCAAAACTGTTCTCTATTCCTACTCCTTTTTATTTGTGTAAGCATTGTGAACAAGATTCAACTATTTCAAAGCCTTATAATCCACCTATTACTTATTCATTGTTGTGAATTTGAAAAAAAAAAATTAAGTTCTAGTCAGAAATGAAAATGTGATCCAGGTCTGGGTGGTTTTTTATTTTCTTTGACAATTCTGAGGAATTATTTGTTCAGAACCCTTTGAATGTCTAGGACGAAACTCAAATAAATCATATTTTAATTAGAAACGATGTATATAGACAAATTTAATCAACTTTGAATTTGTTAATTCGAAATTCTCAGCCTAAATTATTTTTCATGAATTCGATTACCTTAATTCATCAAATCCTTCAAAAATCCAAATTCGAACAACATAGAATGTTTGATGATTTCTGGCAAGGCTTTGGCAACGCTGCGAATTTGCGATTCTTCAAATTTATTCAACATAATGGAAATATGATTGATTCCAAAGTGAATTGGGTTGGAACGAAGAAAGGAGGGCGAGGAGTTGAGGAGAATTTTGAAGAGGGAGTTCACAGTTTGTTCTCTTTGATTTAGAATTTGGTTTTGAATTTATAGACTTCTTTTGCTCCTTTTCTTCGCGTTTAAGAATTCGTAGGTTGTGGGCAACCTAGCTAAGGGATAATAGGGTATGGGCAGAGCATTTTTGGCAGAACGACGTAGTCGCAAATGTTGTCTCGAGGTTGAAGGAGATGACAAGGTACTTCAATGGTGGTTTTCACTTTTGAGGAAGGCTTAAGTAGAATTAATTCGTAAAAATAAATAGCGAGGAGCCAGCGGTAAAATGACAACCCCTGTATTCAAATTTACCTTTGACCCCGCGTTTCTTCCTTCAAACCCACCCCACCTTCATTTTGCACTTTGCGTTTTTATTTCTCATTTTACCTAGTACTTTTGTCTTATATACTTCTTGGGTTGTTGTTCATCACCTAAAAACAGGTAGTTCAATTGGCAATCCTGCTCTGCTTCTTCTCTTCTCCTAGCAAGGCTTGGGTTCGAACCCGTCTTGCCCCTCCTTTTCTAATTCTCTTCCTTTTTCTCTTTTCTTTTTCTTTTAATTTTTGTTTTTAATTTTTAATAATTCTAGTTTTGATTTCAAAATTTTTCCAAAAATCCTAAAAGCTTATTTATGTTTT
>JAMLFT010004348.1:0-19778 GCA_026544285.1 Pachyrhizus erosus | reverse complement strand
GCTCTTCCGATCTAACTTTTAAAATTTTCTTTTACATATATTTATTTATTTTATCTTTTATTTAATTTTCTTAAAACTATCTTCTTGAAATTAATACTATGATTTTATCTCAATTTGATAAATTTTCTTTATCATAATAATTATAATAATTTCCTAAAAATAATTTTTAAATTTCACTATATCCTCATCACAACAATTTATTAAAAATGAATTATGATATTCATTTGATTTATTCAAATGCTATTTTACTTAATTTAAATTACAAAATTATTTGTAAATTTAAACATGATGTTACACATTGACAAGGGATAGACTGTCATCAAAGTCAACAATGCACGTTATTCTCATTTCACATCCCCAAAGGTTCCAATCTCAATAAGGAAGTCTATTGTGAAAGACACACTTGATGTGGAAGATGTGAAAGGTGATGATGGTAGTGGCTACAAAACCAAGGTCTTTGACAACGATGATGATGATAATGACAAAGAGAAAGAAAGAGACAATAAATAGTGTTAACTAATGGAAGGTGGAGAGAAAAATTGTTGGGGGAAATCTAGTATAAAGAGATTATAACCTTAAAGATCAACTGAATCTAATGGTGAATAAAATTAAATTAGTTCACCATAAAACACTTAAGAAGCTTGTCCAGCATAACCTTACCCTTTAAAGATTTTATATTTCATAAAATTTTGGAATACATTTTTGCACAAACCAATCCAGTTATAGAAAAAAAGTTTGGTTAAAATATAAGATGGTACCTCAACTTATTTTTTTTTTAAATTATTCCATTGACTGTTAAAAGTTCTAAAATGATCTATTTACTTATTTAATTTATGACATGCTAGTCCTTCATAAAATTTATCATTTTTTATTTTCGAGCACAATTTTAAATTTTATTAATTTCATCTACATGAAAACTATGAGAACCAACTAATGTTTAAACAAAGAATAAACATAAGTAAGGTTAAAATTACATAAAAAGTGAATTTAATGAACAATTAAAAAATAAAAAATGAGAGTTATTTTTCATAAGACTCACTTTTGTGATTGCTCATCAAACTCATTTTTCATGTAATTTTCACCACATTTATAAAACTAGTCTAATAAAAATTTAAATTTATCAACAAAAAATTAAAATTTTTAGCAAAAGACGCATTACTCCTAATAATACACAAAAATTACACATTAATTTCTAAAATTGACAAATGTTAGTCATATTATTAAACTTAGGATACTTTGGTCTAAAAAGAGCCAATATCATTCACAATAATTATTTTTAAGGACTTAAGTCAATTTTTTATGAGTAAATAATTTATCTACAATGTTATCCAACTATAAATTATCGTATGATAATTTTATTAATTTTTTATAATGATTATTTCAAAAATTATATCTACTATAATTTTTTATTGATTGATAATAGTATTCTTATATAAAATACGAAAAATCAAACTTTTTTTTATATTATTTAGGACTAATGTCCCCGACAAATTCTTCAATGACGAATTTCACTGTTTACTCAAAACTATTAGTTGAGCCAAGAACAAGGCTCAAAGTTCTAGTTAAGGTTTTTTTTTTTTACATCACAAGGGCCACCAAAAGTCACGTGTTGATAGAAACTACTTGTTTTTATCACTTCAAGAGACATTTTAGGATTATGAAATCAATCAGAAAAGCGTGCAATTGACAAAGGCATTTGTTCCAGTGAAGTATTTTTACATGACAAGGGCCACCAAAAGTCTCGTGTTGATGGGAACAACTTGCTCTTATCCCTTACTTCAAAAGACATTTTAGGATTGTGAATTTGTTACTTCCAATAAAAATAGAAAAAAATTGACTATGCATTTAAAATTATTTTTATATTATCGTTTAATTATAAATCATTATATATATTAAGTTTGTTCCCTTTTATGATAAATATCTAATGACAATATAAAATTATTTTTATTAACATTATATAATTATTAAACTCGAAGAAATAACTGATAATCCAAAAAAAAAAAAACATTTAACAGAAATCAATCAGAAAAGGCGTGCAGTTGACAATGGCAAGGCAATCAGTGGAGAATATGTAAATAGAAACGTTCAGTATTCGTAAAATAGATAGCAGTTTCATTTATTCTATTAGGCATTCTTATTAGAATGGCCTAATTACAGCTTCCTTTTTCTCTTTTCTGTGATCAGGAAAAAGAGAAAGGTTGGGTAGGAAAGTTTAGGAGCTAGGAAAGAACTATAACTAACAGAAATATTGTATGAACTTATATCATTTCAGCATCTTAAATGTCAAGTAGGGTATCTTAATCTCCACAAGGACTAATGAGAGAATCCAAATTTGTAGGATTGGCTTTGTACTATCAACACACCTTAATCTTCCTGCTATTTAGAGTTATAGAAGCTCCCACTCAAGTTCAGACATATTAGGAAGCAGTAGTTTCTTTTGATCTTGTGGTAAAGTTGGATTTAAATTCTCCATGCAATCTCCCTTTACTTTTTCACTGTTCATATGCCATGCTGCAAGCTCCTTGTACTCTTGCTTTCTTGCAGACTTCTTAGACAAAGAAAAGGTTTTCCGCGTCTTTTTCTTAAAGTGGAAAAATACTTTGGTTAGAGTTGAATGTTAATATGTACCAAACAAAGTGAGGGGGGAGTGGGTGGGAGTGGGTGGGAGCGTGTACCTTGTTAGTATTTAAATTACCACCTGCTTTGGGAGGTAATCGAATTTCATCTCCGTTCACCATAACACAGGCTTCCTCAAGCTTTAGATGATCTTGTTGCATGGTTTTATGGCCTTGTTCTAAAACATTATCAAACTTAACTTATTTTGATTTATTTAAATCATTGTTACATGGAAACTTAACTCATTTTGATTTATTTAAATCATAGAAAGTATTTAGTTACCATCACATGAGAACAATATGTAACAAAAAGACTTAATGTATCTATCTGCTTTTAAGTGCCTCAGCAAGTCTGAGAGATCGAAGATAGCCTCAAGTCTTTAGTCATGAAAGCTTACTATGAACAGGTTTCCTAGTGACTGCATCTAGGATTTTGGATATATATCCATGCTAATTTCACAAAATATTAAACATTCCAATTGGATTAAAATGCAATCAGAAAATTTTGCTGTGGTAGAAAGAATGTTTTGGTCATGGATGAGCTACTACTAGCTATCCACATGTTCTATAAAGAAATTAAGAAAGCAGAGTTGTTTAGTCAAAGAGCAACTCCATTTAACATAAGAAATGGAATAGAGAAAACATTTTTTCACCTA
Source organism: Pachyrhizus erosus (assembly GCA_026544285.1). NCBI lineage: Eukaryota > Viridiplantae > Streptophyta > Magnoliopsida > Fabales > Fabaceae > Pachyrhizus > Pachyrhizus erosus. The sequence continues at coordinate 16,507 of JAMLFT010004348.1, read as the reverse complement.
TTAATGTGGAGGCTATAACACATGAATGCCAAGGATCATTCACCACAATCCCATCCTCAGATAAAATACATGAAAAATACGGGAAAATGGGCAAGATTCTAGAATGGCAGATGGTTCTGTCATAAAACTGCATATAATCAGAGTATACAACCGACTAGTAAAAATGATGAAATTTAAGTCAAGAAAATTAGGAAAATCACAAGTGTCATTAAAAAAACAAATGAATTAATTCAATAGCCTGACTGAATTCAAGAGGATAAGAGCAACTAGCATTTTAGCACCAGCAAAGGTTTAGGGATTAGCTTCCATTCATCACAAATTTTTCAGTTGGTGGCAGTTATCTATCTAGAGCCCACAAAAGGGGAAAGAATCAAATCCATAAAAGATCTAACATAAGTTTAACTAATTATGCATAGTTACTGCAAAATTTTGAAGTTTGTCCTGGCTTGAACAAATCCCATGTCACACACACCTAATCCCCACAACCTAGTGTAAATGTTCCAACTGAAGGATCTGGTACCACTTTCATTTTAAAAACCATTGCTGACATTCAATTTTCTTTGGTTTCTAAGTATAACAACAATCACTCCTTATCCCTTTTCAACCACTAGGGCTTCACCTGTGATTGCAAAAATGAATATACAGCTCTTTAAAAAAGTAACATGAAGCAATGAATAGAAAGGGATATGCAAAGCAGGCAGTGTGCCAGTTATACATTTTTCATCACATACTATAAGTCAGAGAGTAGAACTTAAAGATGAAAAAAAATTCTCTTTCAACGGAATTGTTCTGACCTCTCTCTCAAATACAGCCAAATAGGGAAGTCTCATAATCACTAATTTTCATGTAACATTAGCAAAGAAACAACCAGCACCATGATATGTTAATATATCAAAAATTATATTAATAGCTACAGAGTAAGCTCTTCAGAATGATACAAGTCAATATCTAAATTCAGTAACTACTTAGAATGATCTGAATTAATACTTCGCTAAGATAGAACCACCCTAGTATAAGCATAACCATTGGACTGTATTGTTCTATCCATAGAGAAACCAACCAGAGAAAATATACACTTACTAAACAAAAATATCAGAAATCAAAAAGTGATAAACCAAAACAATGAGTATAAGTTCGAAAATATAACCAAGGGATATTGAAATACTCACCAACTGGCTCTTCAAATTGAACACGAGAGGAAGAAGAACTCATATCAATCTGCTTCTCTCCAGCTGATTTAACTAGTACTGGAACATTGGGGAATTGTGTGGTACTAGCATTTTCAATTTCATTAGAACAGTCTGTTTCAGAGGCTAGCCTTGCCACTTCACCTGAAGCTGGCTTTGAAACACTAATTCCGTGGTTTGGATTTTCATCTGAGATCTCACAATATTGTGAATTCCTCCGTGCATCTGTTCCTCCCAAAGTGGTTTCATTGATTATCTTGGTCGCAGCCATTTTTTTATTTACAGGATTTTCATAAATAAAAAGGTTTGATTTAACATCCATTCTTCGAACATACTGTCTTGAAGGTGAACTGAAATTGCTTTCTTTGACAGAACTTCTAAAACAAGACATGGATGAAGCATCAGCCTTATAAGTTCCATCATATGAAGCAGCAAGTGTGGCAACATCATCAACACCATGATCAATCCTTGAATCCTCAGTTGGTTGCTTGGTATCAGCTTTTACATGTCTTTCCTTATAAACTTTGAATGGTTTCTTATAGAACCCAGCATTATCACATTTATCTACAGGCAATTCAACGCCTACCTTTTCATCTGGGGGAAGTAAATCTCCCATAACATCTGAATATAACTTTTTAACACTTTCCCCAACAGCCTGCATCTGATTCTCTATGTATTTAACTGTATCCTATACTCAAAGAACAAACATGTATAAGGAATATAATAGCTGGTAAGAATGTCAATTAATAGGAGGGTAGGGAACTATCTCTCTCAGGATCAAGTTAACCCATTACTGTTAAAAAATTAAGATCATACACAGAAAGGATTTCAGAAATATTATCATAGATAACAACACAAGTATAAGCACAGTTGTAATCAACACTCAGAAGGAAAAATCAAGAAAGTCAAAGGGGAAATGCACCCAGAAAGTGTTAATGCAGGCAACATGAGCCCAAAAAGTGCATATTATACCAAAAAATGGTGTAAGCTTTGAAAAAGAAGCAAACAGTAAAATATTTCTCTATAATACTATTTTGCATTAATTTTTCTTATATATTAGGCATGACATTTATTCACGGTAAAAAAGTAGAACATATGTTCAATTTACAAAATCCTAAGCTGTAGTTTTTCTCTTATCATGTTGATCATTGTTTTTTTGAAACTTCATGCTGATCATTTAATCCCCTTTAATATTCTGAATATTTTACTAATCAGAACAGGAAATGCATGCATCATATTCAAGCCTCACTAAAGGGAAGTGCTTCAACAGCAAGAGGCATCGATCCCTTCCAGCACTTTCCATACTCCTTTGACTACACTACATTACTTACAAGTTATAAAAATAATTACAGATAGAATAGTAGAGACATAAGACAGAAACAAAGGTGATACAGCTCTACTGGTAGTCTGGTAGAAATGGAGAAAGCAAAACATAAAATCTTAGGTATTCAATAAAGTGACAACACAGCCATAGTGGCATACCTCATACATGACGTCTTCTGCCTCCAAGAACATATTCTCAAATTTCTGGTACATTTTTCCAACCCATGTTATGCCTTTTACATCCATAGTGATCATAATATCCTTTCTGGAATAGTAACTTGTCCTGATATTGTCTGATTAGAATAAGGTTGCAATTACTCTTGTCTCAACTTCAAGGTGGTTCTATTCAATTATCTGCAGTAAAGAAGAAAGACTATATTCAACAGAGAGACTAAATTGATCAGAAAGTGTCATCATCAGTCATTATAATGACATAAACATGTAACATGAATTGCAGATAAATTCCAGCCTATAACACAATTATAACAATTAATGAGCATCCATCCAAAAGCCCAGGCAATAATGAAGTTCACACATGTCCTTATCAAATAATGCCAAACTCAAAACTTCAACTTATCACAGTCCAACCTGGTGAGTGATAACCCACCAGCAACGGGACCAGAACCGGCCCATAACTTTATCGTCTAAAACATACCAGAACCTTCGAGGTTTTTTTAATTTTTTTTTTAAAGGCACCAGAACCTTCAAGTAATTCACCACACATAATCCTGAATTTTTAACTTCGTTGTTCTAAATCGTATACAGCTTTTAACCCTAGTGGGCTCTTTTCCCACATCATCACAGAGAGAAAAGCTAAAATAAATAAATAAATAAATAAACGTGAACTTTAACTTTCATTGATTAAAATTACCGTGGACAATCACTGAGCAAGGCAAGAGGATAAATTTGTCAGAGAAAAAGCTAAAATAAAATTAAAAACACAAAGACACGCACACACCAAATTAGATTAAATTCAACAAAACAAAAATAAAAGAGAAAAAGAAAAAGGGTTTAACACGGTAATAACAACTAGCCAATATGTTAACAAAGAAAAGAGCTTTTGATCAGAAAACAAAATCCCATTTGGAATATGAGGTCAAAACACAGTAGCATGTTGGATCATGAAAAGGTAAATCAGAGAATATTTGTTCGAAGAAGAACAGAGAAGAGAAAACCTATGAACCGCTTGCGGGAGGTGTCATGTCATACTACAATTCGGCAATTCCTTAGCTTTTCAAAGGGACAAAAAAAGAAGAAGATTCAAACACGAAAAGCTTGGCAACAGTTTGATAAACTTGGGAGGAATTGTGAGTTGTGGAGAAGTGTACGAGGAGGAAGAGAATAAGGAAACGTACACACTAATGATTCAGCTTCTGATGACCCTACCTTGCACACGTGTACTCTTCATTGCTAAGTTCTACGTGATATAACTCATATTTCTAGTTTTTTTATTCCTAATTTCATTTAAATATTCTTATTTTATATTTATATAATTGCGAGGGAAAAAAAAAAAAAAACAAAGTTCTACTAGGTTCGTTGAATTCTTGTTTATGATATGCATGGAGTTTGGTGGAAAGGGAATGAGTATCTCTATGTGTTGTCTAGGAGTTGCCATAATACGTGATTTTGAAAATAGAAACAATCACCCCTAGAAAATAAAAAGTTAGAAACATAAATCTGTTTCTTGTGATTGAATAGTTAAGTATCCAGGCTCCAGCTCGCTTAAAATTTGACAATCGTAATAAAAATATATAATTTATTAAGAAAAATTGTCGTATAATGGAAGCTTTAAAAATTCTATGGAGAATTATAATAATGGCATTTATACTTTTATATATATTATGATTCCTCTTTCACTTTTTTTTTTCTCTTTTTCTGTCGTCATTTACAACATATTTTACTTTTTTTTTCTTTTTCTCACTATCTTTCATCTCTTATTTCAATTCCTATGTTTGAAGTAGAAAGTTTGCTTTACTTTTTTATTTGCTTCGCACAAAGTTATGTGCGTAGCTAGCATTTGACCAATTATAGAAAAATAAGAATGAGAATTTTTGTAACTGATAAATAAGAATCGAAAAGCTTCCTTTTATCCATGGATGTAAGTGAAATCACACCAAAAAGAAACTGGAAAACAAAGTGATAAAGATATAAAATTACATCAGGTGCCATTGAGATAGCAGTAATTATAAAATACTCTATGACATTTTTCTTGAGAAAAAACTAGCTTACTAATGTAGGCATACTTTTAATAACTCTCAAATATAGTATTACATTTTTAAGCATTAAATTTCGTGGGAAAATAAACATTATTTTTGGTTTCAATTTTGCTTTGGCTGTCTCCGTGTTTTCTAATGTAAAAAGAATTTCTGAGGCTGAGAATGCCTTTATCATCAGTTTCATATTCGAGATACAACCGTTGTCTTGTTATCTGTGCTAACTTTTCCTTCAAAGTTTAATATTAAAAGGGCACAAGCAAACAAAGCACAAGAGGTTTGCAAAACCCAAATAAGCAAGACACGATAGCAATTCATCGGTGCTTCAAGAAAAGGACAAAAGTACATCTTTGGGAATAGATAATCAAGGTCTTGGGTTACTCTAGAAATACAAAAAATAATAATAACAAATCATGGCACATGGATACATAATTTAATCAATTTTGGACCACGCTATTCAATTGGACGTACATCTATCAAGGGTGAACTTGCTTGAAGCCAAACTCAAAAAGAAGTTTATGTACCAAGAAAATTAAAATAAAAAATATCTCAATAAGATGCGATGTTTCATTGAGGCACTGTCGCTGTAATTGTCGCGTGTCTGGGGTCCGTAAGAATTGATGTAATATTATCAAAACCAGCTTCTCTCAGTGTTACATCCATATCAGTCAGGTAATACTCATCGAGAAAAGGTTCTGTGCTCTTAACCAATGTAAACAGAACAGGGGACAATTCCTACATGAGAACAAAAGGAAAGAAGTTAGATGGTGTTCCTACATAGACAACAATGTACATGTACTATTAAGTTGATGATGTGTGATTGATGATCAAATTTTCCAACAACAGTACATAGAATTCAATCCCAAGATCAAGCAGTCCCCAAAGGAACCTCGTGCTGTGTTAGCTACAGCCTTTGATCTCATTCAAATTTTACTTGTTAATACTCACAAGTTTAGCACGATGAAAGAAAAGGCATACAAATCGGCTCAAATATTTTTTTTTTTTTTTGTCTTTCATCTTATATTTTGGCTTCAGTTTGATCTCCTAAGTATAAAATTTTTTCACTTTGTTGTCTTAAAGTATCTTTGTTAGATCAAATTGGTCCTTTAATCAATTCACCAAACTAATTTGGTCAATTTGATAACACATGACTGTGAAAAATGCCACATTAGCCAAAATTAAAACGTTACCAGTTAAAACTAAAGAAAGTACTAATTTGATCTAAAAAACACACTTTAAGGAAGACCAAAGTTAAACAACTTAGGAGGCTAATCTAAAACCAAAACATAAGATAAGAGATCAAAAGTGTATTTTAGCCTACAAAATATTTATGTTGATTATAAAATGAAAAAACAAAGCAGGAAAGCAGGACAATGCAATACCTGAAGGATCTTTGACTTCAGCTGCAGAAGGCAGCAATAATAATATGAGCATCTGTGCTAAAAGCATGAGACCAGAAAAGAAAAAAAAAAATAAAGGAAAAATTGTAATGATGATATTTTATACCGAAAAATCTGTCAAAGCTAGTGTGCCTCCTGGTCGAAGTAGACGAAATGCTTCCCTCACTAAATTTTCTATAACTCTTGTAGGACATTCATGAAGCTGCATATAGTCAGGGAGTTCAAACATTAAAATCCATTAATATCTTATCAAAAATATTGTTCGAGCAATCAATTCGTGTTTCTATTAATTGTCATGGGGAACAACATTTAGAAGATAATGTTAGTTAGGACTTGTGAGTTGCAAGGGAAGTAGCACGTATAAACTTTAGTTCGTTAATTAAATTGTATGACACCTTTCCTGGAGTGTTTGCAAAAAGCTCTGCTCATTATGAAAAAATTACTCAACTATGTGGTGATGCGAAATTGGAAATCCACAATTGATTCCATGCAATAACACTGAAAAATATTAGTCTCTAGATAGAATTCAATGTTTCAATTATATGAATCTTCAAAAATTCATAAGTCTTTTAGGCCTTTGATTGCAGTAATCATATCACATATCAAGAAATTTTGTTCTCAACAGAACAGAGGGACTTCTGTATTCACAATTTTTGCTGACTAGATTGACATAAAATATATATTAGCATCTATTTTTGAACAATTTTTAAGGGTTTCCAACAGGTATAATCGTATAAATCCTGCTCAAGGTATGATTAAGCACTAAATGTTGGTACTTCTCTTGATGAGGATTTGAACTGTGGTTCACCACTTCATGAGAAATTAGTCCATTTCTCTGGACCCAACCCTTGAAGCCTGGTTTTAAATTGCGATCCACAACAGTAATTGCAACCACAATGTAATGGTTTTTTTACTCATTGCGACCGCAATTGTGGTTGCACCAATAACATTTTCCCCACAATTTCCCGCAATGTCAAGATAAAGACCACAACCCCTACTAAAACCATGCTTGTTGGTGAAACTTTAAAGGAGGACAAGATAGGAAAAGGAAAGGCATACCACAAAAGCAATAGAAACAAGGTCGAATGATTTAGGAGGCAAGCCTGTGTCTTCCCCATTTGCATGTATCCATCTTATAGGAAATTTTCTGGGCATTGCTCTCTTTTCCTTATGCTGAGCCACAGCTAGAAAATAGGGTGACAGATCTAGCCCCTGGAACAAACATATCAATAAAAATTCACAAAGCACATCCATTCCAAGTACAAGGCTTCTTTTGTTCTTGGTAAATTCAAGTTGGCCAAGAATGATTTTATGTTATGTTGACTCTCCAATTTCCATCATTAAGTATTAAGAAAGAAAATTCATTCATCCATTAAAAAGTCACTCACGATGACTTTGGCTGTGGGGAACTTGTCTGCAAGATATCTTGTGCTTATACCTACAGAGCATCCAATATCTAGAATGTCAGTAATCACAGATGATTCTGAATGCTGCATATGGTGTTGTTCAATTGCATGAAGCCAATTGCCACGCAGTATCTGATTTGCTTCATGTATTGAGGGAGCGTCTGGAAGTGCTCGTCTAGCCATTGACATTGTAGCAGGCTCTGCTTCTGCTGCGGCCTATAATAATTGAATCCAGATTTTATAATAATTGTGTTTTTCACATTGGCAATAAAAAATAGTTTTGTCTGCTTAACATAAGTGCAAGTCTAGGTGACACCTAGGATTTGAAAAATCGCTAAATAATAATAAACCATATAATACATGGGAAATATCTCATAATTTTGTCAATAGAGTGCAAGAATAGATACTAATGTTCACAAGCAAGCCACTAAAGTTGATCATCTGCAAATATCATAACCTACAGAACAGACACATGTTTTAACCAAAGCATGTTTTTAAGGTGCCGTAGGTCTGGTCAAAAGAAAAAAATTTAACAGATGTTTATCAGCTGTGGCCTGTTTGGAAAAATTTTTCCATCAACACTTACAGGAGAAGAAAATAAAAAGGTAAAATGCATTGAGTTTCTCCCATAAACTAAAATCAACTTATGCATCTTAACTTTTAGAGAAGTTAAATGCACATCTTGGATGGATGCAAGGTAAGAAGGCACATAGTTGTATATTTACAACAAGAAGGTGGAACTTTTGACACAGCGTGTCTATAAACAGAATCAAAACTTTTGAGGTGTTTCTGCTATGTCTACATTTCAGTGGATGAAAAATAGTCTCATGGCTTCAACTTCAATAATTTGAACTAATGAAAGTAAACAAAAGCTGCAAACAATGTATGTAGCATAAAAAGAAGGGCTGGGTGGAACAGCCATAACCAATTCACCTACCAAACAGGAACATGTTATAAGTTGTTTAAATATCAAAGAAAGGAAGGGCAGAATTAAACCATCCATGGAAATCTGGGAAAATTCAGAATTACCACATACCAGCCATGTAAGATTGCCTTCATCATATGCATGGAATGGATTCAAATAATCTGTGAAGTGAATTAAGTAGTCACCCCATCATTTACAATTTCATGCAAGAGTAAAGAGTAAAGACAACGATGAGTAGAAAGGTAACACAAAAAGTAAAAACAAGAAATCAAAAACTTACAATCAGGGTACACTAGAGACTGATTTTGAATGCTGTCCATCTCCCTGTACACTTCTGACTCTAAAATCTCCTTCACCATTTGCCTCCAAGGTATGTTGTTCTTCTCAGCTGTACTGTGCATTCACATTGAAAAACCACATTCACTTTCTAATATTAGTTCAACATAGCACAACAACAACAATAAAAGTCTTTTCCTACTAGAGAGTTGGCTACATGCATCAATCTAGTAATCTAGCCATATTGAAATGTCAAAAGTTGACACAATACAAATGGTGGCCCAGCACACAAGGTTTCCATCTAGTGGGGTCTGGAATGGGTTGATGTATGCAACCTTACCACTCTAAACAAAAGGCTGTTTGCAAAATTTAAACCCTGACCTCAAGGTCACATGGTAATAAACATGTATACAGAAGTTTGATTTATTTAAAATTTTGTATGCATTATTGTTATGATAATGTCACATAATTCAACCGCTAGATTTTTTATATTCATATTCTACAAATAGTTAATTAGTGGGAGTAAGTATCCAAGACTTACTCCTCCAGAGTTAATGGATCCATTTGATATATTAGATGAATGGGAGAAATGCTAATGACGCACTCTAACATGCATTTTTTGACATAGGATATATTTGGATACAAATTAGAAGTGCTTTAGGAGTTTTTCTACTGAAAATATAGAATTTTTTTAATAGAGAAACTCTCAAAAATACATTCAACTTTGTATCCAAACAGGCTCATAAAGTGAGTTTCTTTGGACATCCACAGGACCGTTGGTGTGAATAGCATGTCAATTTTGTGAAATAAGGCAGAAGCAACCATTAGTTGCTTACGGGATGATGCACGTTCCTGGTTGAAAGACGCCAAACTAAACGCATTGGTTCTTTCTTATTGGTGAGATTTATACAGGTATCATAATACATTGGTCTCATTCCTCATTCGATGGGTTTTATTCCCAAATAAATGTCACATGAATTTCAAACAATAAAAGAGTGTATGTTGGAAATAGAGCACTAAAGAGTGTGGTGTTAACACTCCTCCAATATGATTTAATAAAATCACAATGGCCTAACTAAATTATCCATCTAAAATTACTTCACTTATTTACTACAACATATCATTTAAAATATAAGTAAATATCTATTATGCAATTACATATGTACAAATGTTCAAATCATCAAAAATTTGATATACATGACGATTAAAATTATATATTTATAGCATATCATATGATTGAATAGTTTGATTAATAAAATTTACTTTGCTGTAAAAAGTTATTAAATGTGTACAAATGTATATGTATATAAAATCTCAAATATGGTCCGACCCTCATCATATATATGTTTCTACTCCACAAGCAAAAGTTACCATTTAAAGCAGTTATGCAAAATTTCAAGAAGTGAAGTGAGGAAAGTATAATGAACCTTATCATAGCCCGTCTGGCACCAAGCTTGAGGACAGAGTACAAGGGCTTAAAGGAGATAAGAGCTTGAACGAGACGTGAAAGAGGGGTCTCCCCAGCCCACTTGGGTCGCTCCAACTTCCCTTCTTCGTACCCACCGAACTGCACCGGCGTGGCGGAGGAGGTGTCTGACGCCGCCGAGTGAACCGCCCAGTGCCGGCCTCTCGGTGGCCTGGCCGTGGCGATGGTGGCATTGCCATTCGTAGTTATCAGTGCAGAGATGTTTTGAAGTGGCGACGACAGAACCATTGTTGTGTTGTGTCTGCAAATTGGACACACCGTGGCAAGTGACTACCACAAAGACGATGGTATGCATCGCCGCACAATCTCATTCACGGATAGTAACTCGCCACGTGGAATCTAAATCAAACTAAGATATCTTCTAGCTCGCCACGTGGGTAGAAGAGAAAATTATTAAAAAGCATATTTTAATATTTTTTTTTATCTCGTCAGTAAAAGAATTAATTTTTAATTGTCGGATGAAACTATTTTTAATTGATATGTGAATATTCCTACTAATATAAAAAAAATATTGTTAAATATGTGTTGCAATTTTTTAATGAGAAATTATGTTGTATCTTCATAAATTTAAAGGGCTTTAATTTAGTTACATTTTATAAAGAAAAAAAAATATAAGGTATTGTCATGTCATCTTTATTTATCTATGTTGTTCTCATTTTGTTTATATAAACAGAAGGCTTATGAATGTGATTACGAAAACTAGATGTGTATGTTTAGAATATTAAACATATTATTTCATTTGATATCGTTTTATAAATAATAAGAGACTTGTTAAGTGAATTCAAAATCGAAGATGCCAATATAGGTCTCTGAACACCACATGGATATAAATATCTTTTCTTGGGCGACTAGAATCTCTTTTTTTTTTTCTCATAATTCTGAGTAAACGTATATCATTCTTTGAGTTTATTAAAATAAATGAAAAATAATCTTACAATAGATTCTTAACTCTTAACTATTCCAAAAGAAACTCCATCCTTTTTAAAGACTCTCAAATATAGTATTACATTTTCAATCATTAAACTTAGTGGGAAAATATACATCACTTTTTATTTCATTTTATCTTTGGTCGTCTGTGTTTTCTAATGTATAAAATGCCTTTATCATCAGTTTCCATATTCGAGACACAACTATTGTATTGTTATCTATGCTACCTTTTCCTTCAACGTTTACTGTCAAAAGGGCACAAGCAAACAAAGCACAAGAGGTTGGCAAAACCCCGAATAAGTAAGATACGGTAGTAATTCATCAGTGCCTCAAGAAAAGGACAAAGGTACATCTTTGGGAGTGGATAATCATGCTCACGTTCAAAAGAATTAGTGTTGCACTAGATCTTGGGATAGGGATACTCTATAAAACCAAAAAATAATAACAGATCGTGGCACATGGATACATAATTTAATCAATTTTGGATCACGCTATTCAATTGGACTTACATTTACCATGGGATAACTTGCTTGAAGCCAAACCCAAGATGTTTATGTACCAAGAAAAACAAAAATAAAATAATCTCACGAAGATGTGATGTTTCATTGAGGCACTGTTGCAGTAATTGTCACGTGTCTGGGGTCCGTAAGAATTGATGTTATGTTCACAAAACCAGCTTCCCTCAGTGTTTCATCCATATCAGTCAAGTAAAACTCATCGAGATAGGGTTCTGTGCTCTTAAGCAATGTAAACAGGACAGGAGACAATTCCTACATGATAACAGAAGAAAAGTCTGATGATGTTCCTATTTGGACAACAATGTACATATACTGTTAAGTTAATGATGGGTGATGGATGATCAAAATTTCCAAGAAAAGTAACCTAGAATTAAATCCCAATGTTAAGCTGTCTCGAAAGGGACTTTGTGCTGCTCTTGATCTCATTTAAACATATTTTACTTGTTAATAATCACAGGTTTAGCACAATTAAAGAAAAAGGCCATAGAAAATAGACTAAAATACACTTTTTTATCTCTCATTTTTTTTTTATTTCATTTTGATCTCTTAAACTTGGGTTCTTTAAAGGGTCTCCATTAAATTTAGTTTAATCAATTTCATATAAATTTGATCAATTTAATGATACGTGATAAATTGTAAAAGATTATATGTCAATCAAAATTAATATCGTTTGTTAAAAAACTTCAAAAAAATTAATTTAGCCTAACATAAATACTTTACAAGGGATTAAAGTGAAAGTTTTAAAATTTTGGAGACTAAATTGAAATAAAAAAATTAAGATGAGGTATCAAAATTTTATGCATCGATTATAAACACATAAAGAAGGAAAGCTGGACAATGCAATACCTGAAGGGCCTTTGACTTCAGCTGCAGAAGGCAGCAATAATAATATATGAGCATTTGTGATAAGAGCATGAAACCAGAAAAGAAAAAAAAAGGAAAAATTGTAATGATGATATCATATACCGTAGAATCTGTCAAAGCCAATGTGCCTCCAGGCCGAAGGAGACGGAATGCTTCCCTCACTATATTCACTATAACTCTTGTAGGACATTCATGAAACTGCATGTAGTCAGGGAGTCCAGACATTAAAATCCACTATTATCTTATCAAAAATATTTTTAGAGCAATCTATCTTTGCTTCTATTAATTTTCATGGTGAACAACATTCAAAAGATGATGTTGGTTAGGATTTGTGAATTGCAAGAGAAGTAACACCTATAAACTATAGTTCGCTATTTCAATTGCATGACCCCTTTCTTGGAATGTAGCTATCAATCCAAAAACTCCAGCTAGAGAAACAAATTATATGTTTGCATAAAACCATGCTCGTCATGAAAAGATTACTCTACTATTGGTGATCTGAAAGTAATGCAAGAACACTGAAAAATATTAGTTTCTAGATAGAATTTTAATTATATGAATCTTCAAGAATCAATATGCCTTTTAGACCTTTGATTGCAATAATCATATAACATACCAACAAAACTTTGTTCTCAACAGCACAGAGGGACCTCTGTATTCTCAGTTTTTGTTGACTAGATTGACATAAATTATACGTAGAAAAATACTACTCCAGACTCAATTATAGGTAACAAAAAAAAATGGACTTGAACATAAGCAAATTTCAACAATTTTCACCCTACTAAATAATATCATTCCAAAAATATCTTTTAATTAATTAAGGTTTTATTTTTAATAACTCTTATTTTTTTATTTAAGTTTCAATGAAGGACACTTTAAGAAAAAAATTATATTTTAAACATGATTAGTAAAGTTAAATGTTGTTAACTTTTTTAATTAGCACAAAGATTAGTTAATTTGCTTATATTTAAGTTCGGAGGGAGTAGCATATTTTTTTAAAACTTTTTTGGAAGGTTTTTGACAGCTATAAATCTTGTTTGAGGAATAGTCAGACACTAAATGGTATTACTTTTCCCGATGAATTGTTGTTCACAACTTTATGAGAAGAAACGAGCTCATTCTACAACACCTAATTATTGTTGGTGAAACTTTAAAGGAGGATTAAATAGGAAAAGAAAAGGCATACCACATAAGAAATAGAAACAAGGTCGAATGATTTAGAAGTCAGGTCTGTGTCTTCCCCATTTGCATGTATCCATCTTATAGGAAATTTTCTAGGCGTTGCTCTCTTTTCCTTATGCTGAGCCACAGATAGAAAATAGGGTGACAGATCTAGCCCCTGGAACAAACATATCAATCACAATTGGCAAAGCACATCCGTACCAAGTATAAGGCTTCTTTTATTCTTGGTAAATTCAAGTTGACCAAGAATGATTTTGTTATGTTGACTCTCCAATCTCCATTATTATAGTGTTCAGAAAGCAAATTCATTCATCTATTAAAAACTCACTTACGGTGACTTTGGCTGTGGGGAACTTGTCTGCAAGATATCTTGTGCTTACACCTATAGAGCATCCAATATCTAGAAGGTCATTGATCACAGATGATTCTGAATACTGTACAAGGTGTTGCTCAATTGCATGAAGCCAATTGCCACGCAGTATCTGAATTGCTTCCTGTATTGAAGGAGCATCTGGAATTGCTCGTCTAGCTATTGACATTGTAGCAGCCTCTGCTTCAGCTGCAGCCTATAATAATTGAATCCGGATATTATAATAAATGCCTTTTTTTTTCAGTTTGACAATAAAAAATAATTCCTGATAGATTTCCATCCACATGATGTTGCACATAGTCCAGGAGGCACCTAGGACTTAAAACAATTGCTAAATAACAAAAACTCACATAATACATCAGAAAACCTCATAATTTTGTCAATAGAATACAAGAAACAGATACTTGTGTTCACCATTAAGCCATAAAGTTGATCATCTGCAAATATGATAACCTACAGAACAGACACATTCTTCAACCAAAGCATGTTATTAAGGTGCAATAGGTCCAGCCAAAAGAAAATGTTACAACAAACGTTTGTCAGCTGTCTGTTACCATCCATATCGTGGATGGATGCCACTTCAGAAAGCACAGTCGTATATTTACAACAAGAAGATGGAACTTTTGACACAACTCGTGTATAATAGAATCAAAACTTTTGTGGTGTTTCTGCTACGTCTACATTTCACTGGATGAAAAATAGCATCATGGCTTCAATAAATTTGAACTCATGAAAACTGCACATAATGTGTGTATTATGTAACATAAAAGAAGTGATGGGAGAAACAACCACGATCAATTCACCTACCTAACAGGAACATGTTTTAAGTTATCTTTTTATCAAAGAAAGGAGTGGCCAAATTAAACCACCCATAGATATGGAAAAATTCAGAATTAAGAGTTACCACATACCAGCCATGTAAGATTGCCCTCATCATATGCATGGAATGTTTTCAAATAATCTGCGAGGTGAATTAAGCAGTCGCCCGATCATTTATAATGACACGCAAGAGTAAAGACAACAATGAAGGGTAAAACAAAAAGTAAAAACCAATAATTCAGAAAATTACAATCAGGGTACACTAAAGAATGGTTTTGAATGCTGTCCAGCTCCCTATAAACTTCTGACTCTAAAATCTCTTTTGCCATTTGCCTCCAAGGAATATTGTTCTTCTCAGCTGTACTGTGCATTCACATCCAAAAACCATATTCACTTTCCAATAAAGACATGCTTGGCACAACTTCATTTCATCAACACACGATCAAATATTAGTTCAACGTAACACAACAACAACAACCAAAGTCTTTTCCTGCTGGGAGTTGGCTACATGCGTCAAACTAGAGAAGAATTGACGTTTGATTTATCTATAACATTTCGTATGGATGATTATGATAAAATTTCTTATGGATGATCACCATAATATCACATGATTCAACTACCAGATTTGTTATATTCGTATTTTATAAATAGCTATTAAGGTGGAGTAAGTGTCCAAGACTTACTCTTGGAGTTATTCGATTCCTTTTATATAGTAGATTAATGAAGAAATGCAAACAACATATTCTATACATTATTTTCCTACATACTGTATCTTGTTAAGTGAAATTAATGCGGGTCCATTAATATTTGACTCTATTTTTTTATTTGATGGGTTCCATTCTCAAATTAACGAGGCTCATAAATTTCAACTAATTGGAATGCGCCTTAAAGAGTATTTGCTAACACTCCTCATAAATGATTTAATAAAATGATAATAGTTTAATAAAAATTATCAATCCAAATGGCTTTTATAAAAATTTATAGATTTAAAATTCTTACAAAATAATGAAGTCTACGAAATTTCATCCAATATAATCACGAATTCAAACTCGTTGCACCTATTTACTATTAGTGGAAAAAGGACACTGTGTGTGCATTTGACAAATAAGAAAGAAGTGGGAACTTATGAGTGGTTTATAACAGTTAAAAATTAAATATGCGAGAGATGTAAGAGACTAAATAAAAAATGAAAAGAGGAATTAAAATTCAACAATAGGTGATTTAGAGTAGTTAAAGGGTAAATAAGTTTTAAAAAAAAGTGGAAACCAAATACATAAGTATTCCCAAAAATTATATCTATAGATGTATAGACGCATAGATATAAATAAAACCTACAATATATGATTTAAAATATATCTAAATGTCTATTATTAGATTACATTTATACAAATGTTTAAATTTATTATCTAAAATAATTTGATACGTAATGATTAACATTATATCATATCATATTCAATAGTGTGATTACTAACTATTAATCTTTTATGGTATCAATTATATTCAATTTCATCTTTTGTTTTTAAAATATTTAATTTAATTATTTATATTTTAAAAATAGTCAAAATAATTTTTTTAAAATTTATTCTATTAAATTGAATTACATAAAAACTA
>JAMLFT010004347.1:0-19750 GCA_026544285.1 Pachyrhizus erosus | reverse complement strand
ATTCAGATTTAAAAAGTCTTTATTAATGGAATTAATCATCATTAAAATTTGATTGGTTCAGTTGTAGTTGAACTTGAATTGAAAATAAATTAACTTAATTTGGATTATCGGATTTCTTTGATTGATCTGAACTAATAAACAGTCCTGGTGTCTGTAGAATGAAAAAAGAAAAGAAAAAAAATTGTCAAATTGCGGCATATATATATATGTTGTTTATTCTTGTTATATAAGTAACACTGATCCATGTGAAAGACCCCTATGCTAGCTTGGATTTCGTGTAAGGATAAATAATGGATATTTTTTGGACCCAGAATAAAAAAGGCATAGATACAGACACAGATGAAGCATCGGTATTTTATGTGTGCTATTCTATCGTTTATACAAATTTCTAGATATTCTACATTTTCATTCACCTGAATCCTAGTCGTAGATGTCTTGTGTTAGAAAAAATAATCAACACACAATCAAAGAATAAATTAGTTTAGTACTGTTACTTGAGATATTATATTTTCCTTCGCAATACGTTAACCTGTTTAATTAATCATGTGTAACAAAAGATTTTCAAACTAAAAAACACCATCCTCCAACTTATTTTTATCATAGTAGTAGAATTTTAAGAAAGAGATGAACTTTTTCCTTTTGAAAAATAGGTAAAGCAGTTTCAATTATTTGTGTGTTTCTTTATCTTTACTTTTCTCAATAGATAGTAATATATATAAGAGCGAAAGCCATAACGTGCAGCCTCTCAAGGATCACAACTTGCAGCAACAAAGAAAACAAAAACTGATTCTAGAAATAGTAAAAAGAAATAGAGATCCAGTCAATAGAATTCCTAAAACATAGAAAATAAAAATATTATGTATAATTTTTATCTTTAGAAAAATTGATTAAGAAAAATAAGATATTTTAATTTTAAATTTTAAATTATAATATAAATATTTTTCCAACATCTTATACAATCGTGAAAATGCTAACTGACATACTACCTGCAGAAGGACATGGATACTTTATTTTAATATCAATCAATAAAGCATAGAATTTCCATGTCTATAATGGCCGGTAATTATTCCATATAGGCTTATCAATTTTCAATGCTGTCTGTGCATGGATTATAAACCAAAAAATTAGGTGCATAAAAACTGGGCTAAACACACTCTTAATCATAAAATGCAACGTGGCACATTTTGTAGCATTCTTGACTTTTAGTATTATCAGTTAAAATGTTAGGCATTGAAATTATTGATTTTTTGTATTTTGAAACTGATTGATTTTATATCATGAAATGATTACAGCAATGCTTGTGAGGCTATATATATATATATATTGACAAAGTAACATGGATTATTGAACAGGTCACCTATCCCAATATGATGGAATTTTTTGAGAATCTTGGAGTGGATATGGAATTATCAGACATGTCTTTTTCTGTTAGCCTAGACAAAGGCCGTGGATGCGAATGGGGAAGCAGAAATGGTTTGTCCAGCTTGTTTGCACAGAAGAGGAATGTACTGAATCCTTACTTCTGGCAAATGATAAGGGAAATTGTCAAGTTCAAAGATGATGTTATTAGGCAAGTTGTTAAATGCTTCAAACTACAAAGTATATAGAAGTAACTGCTTCACTCAATTTTGCTCATGCATAGTTAAAGTTCAATCCTTCTTTCAGTGTTTGATTGTTAGTGAACTGATGGTGCATTTTGTCTTTTTGTAATGCAGCTATCTTGATATGCTTGAGAATAACCCAGATATTGACCGCAATGAACCTCTTGGGGAATTCATCAAGTCAAGGGGTTACTCAGAATTATTTCAGAAAGCCTATCTTGTGAGTTCAAGGCTGTTATCTGTATTTTCTATATATATCATTTCTATGCTTGGTGTGTATTTATAACATTCAATGCTTATAGATTCCAATTTGTGGTTCTATCTGGTCCTGCTCTTCTGAAGGAGTTATGAACTTCTCTGCTTTCTCAGTTCTTTCATTCTGTCGCAACCATCATCTACTTCAGGTAGCAGCACAATTGAATATTTTCGAATTTATATCGTGGCATATAACCTAGTTCTATAATCCAAATAATTAAAGATTACTTACGAATTCCTTGATCCTCTCTTCAGCTCTTTGGCAGACCACAGTGGCTAACTGTTAGATGGCGGTCACAAAATTATGTTAAGAAGGTGCGATTTGTTGATTATCATACTAAGTCTATGAACCTGTCTCACTTGGGGAGCAGTTTTCAGTGTCACTCATACAAGAGATCTTTCAACTTAAGCAATAAATCAATCTTTTATCATTGACTACTTGTTATAAAATCAGGTCAAAGAAGAGCTTGAGAGGGAAGGTAGTCAAATAATAACTAATCGTGAGGTTCACTTAGTTTCGACATCTGAAAAAGGTGATTCAGTTATCGATCTGTTGTTACTTTTTCAATTCCTTCCTCTTCAGAAAGGGAAGGTGAATTCAATCTGATTGATTGGCATTTGGCATGCACACCGCCTTTTTTCAAATAATAATTATATATAGACTATGTAATGCTGTTCTAGTTACAAGGTAAGAAAAATTATTTCAGGATGTGTTGTGTACTGCAAAGATGGTTCTCAAGAAATGTATGATGGATGCGTAATGGCAGTACATGCACCTGATGCCTTGAGATTATTAGGAGATGAAGCAACATATGATGAGCGAAGAATTCTCGGTGCTTTTCAATATTCTTACGGGTAAAAGCCATTCTAATGTTTCTAATTGTTGGTTACCCTCCTGTCATGGAATAATATAACACAGATTGTAGAGGTTATATTTACATTAAGTATTGATCAAATGCATACGTCAAGGTATCTTTGTTTTATCATTTCTGTAGACTCATAGAGTTGACATTGGATAATAATGTTTAATAACTCGATGTCATGGATTAACCATCACACCAAAGGATGAAAACATTCTTAAATGCATTTTCTCTTACGACCAAGAGCATAAAATTAAGTTTGATAAGCCCGGATGCCATGGTATACATTCATGTCATCACGTATGTTAATGAATAATGACAGAACTGTTGAGATGCTAGAATTAAGAATCTTTTGTCGTCTATGCTCAAATAATTCCAAATGCACAATTATTCTTTGATTTGTATTGGCAGTGATATCTTTCTTCATCGTGACAAAAATTTAATGCCCCAAAACCCAGCAGCATGGAGTGCATGGAATTTTCTTGGAAGTAACAACAATAAAGTTTGTCTGACTTACTGGATCAATATTCTTCAGGTTAGTAAATTTTTGTATAAATGCATTGATCATGACAGAACTGGTGTTAAGAGTTAGTCAAACAAAAGTGAGTAATTGATGTGAGGTGCTCGAGTGTGTTTATTCGAGCTCTTGATTCACATCAGTGATGGACAAACTTATTGATTATCTCTATTCTAATTTGCAGAATATTAAAGAAACAAGTCTACCTTTTCTTGTAACTCTCAATCCAGATCATATACCAGAAAATACCTTGCTTAAGTGGTCAACTGGCCATCCAGTCCCATCAGTTGCTGCACTCAAAGCTTCGTTAGAGCTAGACCATATTCAAGGGAAAAGAAATATCTGGTTTTCAGGAGCCTACCAGGGTAAATTCCTGCTTATTGTAATGACAATCAAGATAACTACTAATAATTATGCCTACTAAGTTATGTATATCTAATCTCCATTGTTTATAGAAACAACCTCTGTTAGGTTGAGGAATTTGTATGTACTTCAAATATACCAGAGATCTAAACATATATTTGTGCTTTTTCAGGTTATGGATTTCATGAAGATGGATTTAAGGTAGTCAAATCTAAGTTTATAATGAAAGAGGAAATATAGTTTTCAGTGAAAAATATTTCTTTGAATGGTTTCCCTAAATGGAAATATATTGAGGCCATTAATTTTCTTGCAACTTGTCACCGACCTGTTGAAGTGAAACCAAAAACTTAACCGTAAGATTGAACTTTCAGGCTGGCATGATTGCAGCTCATGGCATTCTTGGAAGATGCTGCGTCGTCCAGACCAACCCAAAACACATGGTACCTTCTTGGAAGGAACTGGGGGCACGCATTTTTGTGACTAGTTTCCTGAGTTGCTACATCACTACTGGTTGTTTAATGTGAGTTTACTTCTGACAGTGTGAATTCTCCCAAAAAACAAAAAGTATCATAACATATGCTTGATGTAATATCCCAAGATGTATCAGGATAATATATGTTTAGTAGTGAACTCACCTAAATGCTTTTGAATCATTACAAGCCTCAATTACAATTCCCCTTTCAAGTTGGTAATACGATAACCATGCAATAAGTATGCTAGTAGAATTGAACTTAAAATAAAAAATAAATGAATAATTGAAATTCATTTAGACACAGGTTCTTCACTTGTTATTTAAAAATTTGCATAAGGCTTATCCTTTACTTGTATGCTTGTGACCAAAACTGAAGAAGGGTGATTTCAGAAACAACTGGGGATCTATTGAAATTGTTATTTATGAAAACAATAAGAATCATTTACTTCAACATCATGCTCTAGACTGATCTTAGCATAATTTATTTCATTTTATTTTAAAGCTTGACAATAACAAGATTGAAAGTATACCATCTACTTTACCTTCTATTAATTTGACTTGTCATAAATGATACAAGTTAATGGTTCATTCACCTTTGGCTTAAAAGGTTATTGGAAGAGGGAGGAACAATGTTCACCTTTGAGGGAACTGGAAAAAACTGTGTTCTGAAGAGTGTTTTGAGAGTCCACAATCCACAATTTTATTGGAAGGTATATACTTTTAAATTTCACATGGACTATGATTATTGATTGATGCCATTTTAGCTGTGGAAGTGACAAGATATGCCTATCTTTGTCAGTACAACCCAAAAATAAAATTAAGTAGTTGGAAAGGAATTAAACTTATCATTTGTGTTTTTCAGGTGATGACACAGGCAGATTTAGGCCTTGCAGATGCATTTATCAACGGGGACTTTTCATTTGTTGATAAAGATGAAGGTCTCTTGAATCTTATTTTGGTAAGCTTTCTCATCTGAATCTTACAGTGAGTTGTCTCTGTCGGTCTTTACACTTTACTTCCATTTACCTTGGTATTTTTACTGCAGATTCTCATAGCCAACAGAGATTCAAATGCACCCAATTCAAAATTGAAGAAGAATAGGTGAGTGGATATCATCATAATAAGTTGAAGTCTACACTTGCATATTGATTGTATTAGCATATCAAACTTTTTTGCTTTTGCCTTTAGGGGTTGGTGGACACCAGTTTTCTTTACATCTGCTTTGACATCTGCAAAGTTATTCATGGAGCATGTTTCAAGGCGAAATACTCTCACACAAGCTCGCAGGAACATCTCTAGGCATTATGATCTGGTATGAAGACCATTAACTACTAAGGTTCCTAGATTCAGTGGCTTTTTGGAACAAATTGCAGCAAGTACATATGATCCAACAATTTAAAGTAGTGTGAGCATATAACTAATCATGCACGAGTCCAAAAACGTCAAATTAATATTCTTTACCAAGAAAGAATACTAAAAATTTGAATTTTGAAGACAGTTTACTCACAAAATGTATGTACCTGTTGAAGGAATAATGAAGAGGCTCAGAATAGGAAATATCTTCCAAGAACTATGTTACCGACAGTAATCATACACAGCAGATCTACTACATAATGAATAACTTGGGGGTTTATCTTTCTATGAATTGGATCTTTCTTTTGCCTGATATAACTTGAATACAGACAGACTCAATGCTTCAGTTACAATTTATAGATTGTGAGTAGCGTATATAGTTTGTTATACCACAATATGTCAGCTAAATTATACACTTGACAAAAAAGTGTTATTTCTTAATTTCTCTCCCTTTTGTGCTAACATTTTATTTATACATATTCCCTGTTATTTTGAGAGGTGACACTAAATGAAACAAGCTTACAATTTTTCTTTGGTCTGTTTCTAGAGCAATGAACTCTTTGCGATTTTCTTGGACGAAACCATGACATATTCATGTGCACTGTTCAAGGCAAGTCTGAATTTCATATTATAAATATTTCTCCAATTTATGCAGCAGCGCTGGTTAATATTCTTCCTTCTTTTTGTTAAATTATCTGATAGAATAAAGATGAAGACTTGAAAGATGCACAAATGAGAAAAATCGCTCTTCTGATTGAAAAAGTAATTGCCTTCGATTGCTATTTTATTAATATTTTTGCTGTTATCTTTCAAAAGGTCTAATATGATTTTTCCTTCAATAAATCAAGGCTAAAATAGACACAACACATGAAATTCTTGAGATTGGATGTGGATGGGGAAGCTTAGCCATGGAAGTTGTCAAACAAACCGGCTGCAAATACACTGGTATCACTTTGTCTAAGGAGCAACTGAAACTTGCAGAACAACGAGTTAAAGATGCTGGGCTTCAGGTATTAACAAGCTCTTTTTTTACTATTTCATGAATTTCTTAACATAAAATTTGGTGGATCGTTTATAAAATTTAGTAAAAGCTAAATGCAATGTATTCATGTTAGAAATTCTCAAGCGAATGCATGTTATTTTATCCATGATTCCAGGACCGCATCAAGTTTACTCTGTGTGACTATCGCCAATTGCCCAAGACATACAAATATGATAGGATTATATCTTGGTGAGCTATTTATCATTTAATTTACTCTCTCCCATCTTTTTTAGGGACATTTTGGATAATAATTATACAGATCAATAAAAATAATAAATTAATTTTATTTTTTTAAAAAAAAGTGTTATTAATCTACCAATTTTACCCTCGTTATTCCAAAGAGAGTAGTTTGCTTACTTGTTGCAACATTTCCATCACATTGCATAACTTGTATAAGCATACTTCAGTGAAATGATAGAAGCTGTTGGCCATGAATACATGGAAGAGTTCTTTGGTTGTTGTGAATCAGTATTGGCAGATAATGGACTTCTTGTTCTCCAGGTATTTGATAGATTATTACTTTTATTTTACCTTACATTTTATCTATATGATTTTTTATGTAATGTTTAGATTAAGAAACTTTCTATAGGGCATGATATGCAAATGAAACAATAACAAGTACATTATTTTTAGTATTCAAATCACCGCTAACTATTGAAAATATGGTTATTTTCTGTAGTTCATATCAATCCCAGATGAGCGTTATGATGAATATAGGCGCAGTTCTGATTTTATAAAGGAATATATATTTCCAGGAGGTTGCATACCCTCTCTAAGTAGGATATCATCTGCCATGGCAGCCACATCCAGACTATGGTAAAAGTTATATGTAAATAGTGAGTTCTATCAATGAGCTTTCCCTTCATTCTTCTCTCTTACACAAATGAATATTCTTAAATGCAGCGTGGAACACGTTGAAAACATAGGAATTCATTACTATCAAACACTCAGATGCTGGAGACAAAACTTCTTAGAAAGGCAGAGGTATGTTTTTAATTTGATTGAAACTTACTTCTGTAAGATAAATTCAAGTAACTACACACAATAACCAATTATTGAAAATTATTTTTGTGCAGCGAAATTTTGGCTCTTGGATTTAATGAAAAATTCATCAGAACATGGGAGTACTATTTTGATTACTGTGGTGCAGGTTTTAAGTCACTCACACTTGGGAATTATCAGGTATATTACACAGTTACTATTACAATCTTGGAGCAATTTGATCCTTTAAACTCACTAGTCATCATCATGACTTGGCATAGCCATATGTGTGCTTTCGATCATTCTACAGGAAAGTACCAACCCAAGCTTAGATCCGTTTAAACCTATAGTTATCTTACTGTATCTAGCCATAATGTATTAAACGTGATCCTGACTACAGCAATCTAGTGTTATCTCATTTGGCAAAGTCTACTACATGAATTAAACCACGTTATGGTGCCCTAAAAAGAAACCAAATCTGCTTTGATGTAATCTACCCGCAAAATATCATTTTCTCCAAAAACAACCCAAATTTCTCTAACAAACATGATGCTAATTTTGCTGAAATTTAGGCTAACCTTGAGTACTTAATTAACAATATATTCCGTTCAACAGTGGCACTTATCAAAATGTTATATATACTTGCAGTTGCAATTGTAACTAAACAAGTATATAATATGTTTTATGTACCATGTAGGTGGTTTTCTCACGCCCTGGTAACGTTACTGCATTAGGCGATCCATTCAAAAGCTAGACCAAAACCAGTTGACAGAACAAGCCTCACACATTCTTCCGAAGTACATTGCATGATGGTGCCGTGTATCTCCATTCTAGATAATTTCGGAGTATTTCTTTTCTCAATATAGATCTCTTGTATATTGTTAGCTGAAATATGCTGCTTCGCCATTGCAGACAGCTTGATTGGTGAGAATTTTTTCTTACAAAAATATAATAATTTTTTTAATAATGGCAAACTGTTTCAGATTAATAATGAGATTTCAATAATTTCAAAATTTTAATCAAATCAATGATCAAGTGCAAGATATGTGAAAATTGCAGTCCCTATGTTTGTTATTACAACTAGCTTCAAGTCCATCCGGCAAAGCGTGGGGTGTTTGAATTACGACAATTTTGCATTATTCACAAATAACTTATGATAGGTTTAAATATATTTCTTATTTTTGCATTCTATTTTATTTTAATCTTCCAAAGAAGAAACTTTGTTATCTAGAAATTTTAACTATTTAATTTTTAATCTTGATATTCATGTTTGTTATGAAAAAATATGTGATTAACAAATATAATTATATCATTATATTATGTCATTATTTTGATGATATCATCATGTCACATCGATAAAGAGTGTCTAGTCATCAATAATTCATAAAGATTATAAATTAAAAATGATATTTATAAGGTAAAAAAAATATTTAAGTATTAAATTATCATCTTTTTTATCTTTAAATTTTTTTTTGCATTTAATTTTTCTCTTCTCTTTTCCAAGCTCTCCTCACCGTTCGAATTTTTCTTATAAATAATACAAAAAAAAAATTCATGAATAATACACATTAAGATTTATATACATGAATGATACATATTTATTGTGACATTGAAACATTGATTGCTAAAGAATTCATTTATCTCTTGTTTTTTTTAAGTTTTTTATTTTGTGATTTCTCAAAAATTGATTTCTCTCCTTTTTTTTTTGTTTATTTTTTCACAAGTTTATCTTTCTTTTTTTTAATTTAATTTTTATTTTTCTATTTTTTATTATTAATTTGGGTATATTTTTAATTATGAATATTTTTTATATGATGAATTAATTTTTAATTATTTTGTTGATATTAATTGGTATTGAAAATAATGTCATTTAATAGTTTAATTATAAAAAATATTAATTACTTTGTTCATGTGGATAATTTTTAGTTTAATTTTATCTATTTGTATAATTTTTTTTGTTTAAACAATAGATAAGTTTCATAGATTTCGTACAAATGAATACAATGGTGGTATAAGTTTCATATGTTTGATCCCTTCGACTCATTTGGACTTTTTATAGAGTCATTTTTGTGCAATTTAGTTCTTTTTTATGATATTTTTTTGGTCAAACAATGGTTGAGTGTCATAGTTTTTATGTAATGAATTCAATGGTACAATTCTCACATCTTGAATCAGTCTCAAAAAAACTTCAAAATAGTCACAAAAGATAAAAATAAATTTGTGGACTTGGTGAATCCCTTTGAACTTTTCATAGAGTCACTTTTAATGTGTTTTAGCCTCTTTTTTATGAGTTTTTTTGTTTAAACAATGGTTGAATGTCATATTTTTCATGTAAATGAATTTAATAGTACAACTCTTTTATCTTGAATCGGTCTAAAAAAGCTTCAAAATTGTGTCCCAAAAAGCAAAAAAAGTTTACCTTTTTGTTATCTAGGAGTTGACATTTAAACATGTTGTCATATTTTTTATTAAAATGATATTAATGTCTTAAACTTAATTAATGTTTTATAAATTATATATTTTAAATTATTATTTTCATATTAGGCTACTAAATTAATAAAAATAATAAAAAATAACAAAAAGAAATTATTACATTGTCTAATAATGAAATAATTATATTATGTAATAATAAAAATACACTCCAAATTTCATGGCTAAATTGAATCAAATGTGGTGTGATTGTGAAAATTTTCAAAAACTACACATGCCTTGTTCACATGTTGCTATTTATAAGCATGCACATCATGATTATGCGACTTACATACCTTTAATCTACACTTTGTAATATGTATCAAATGTTTACTAAAGATTGTTTGAAAAATTGTGAAACAAAGTGTATTGGTCATAATGTATTGAACCAACTATTTGTCCAAATTAAGACATGTTAAGAAATATCAAGGATTATCCAAAATTCGCCTATATGTGCACCAAAATGGATATGAGAAAGTATGGACGGCCAAAAAAATGTTCCTTCTTTCAAAATTCAGGACATTCAAAAAATAAATATCCTTGTCATGATGCAAATTCAAGCTCAAGTGAATAACGTTAATGTCAATTTTATGTTATATTACTTTTTTTCATTTTTATCATGTTTCATGCTAACTTACTTTAAAATTTATTTTACTTACATTTATGAGTTAATAATTGTCAAAACAAATTTTAAAATCTAAATAGCTTACTATTTTTTATATTCAAGTTTAAAAAAATTCAAAACCAATTAATATGAATAAAATAATGAAAAATTAATCCATCATATAAAAAAATATCTACAAGTAAAAAAAATATATACCCAAATTAATAATAAAAAATTAAAAAATGAAACTTAAATTAAAAAAAAATAAACAAAAAAAAGGAGAGACATCGATTTTTGAAAAACTGATTTCTCAACTAAAAAAATTAGAAAAAGAAAATAAAGCAAGGAGACAAATTGGTTCTTCAACAATCAGTTTTTCAATGGTACAATCAAGGGGTATCATTCGTGTAAATAAATCTGAATGTGCATTATTCATGAATTTTATTTTATTTTTTGTACTATTTATAATATAAAAAAAAAAAAAAAACATCATTCACTACCTCTCTTACACTCTATCTTCCCTCCTCCCATTATTCATTCCGTCATTCCTTCTTTTTTCTTTTTTTCATTCCAATTACTTATAGTAGGATCTTCATTGAAGTTCATGCTTCTAATAAGATAATGAACGATGGCCTATATTTTTTTATTAGTGGAAAAATAAACAAACAACTAAAGACTAACAAAGGAGATACCTAAAGCATTAGCAAAAATAGTAGACAACAAAAATGATTATCATAACACGAAAGCATGTTGAGAGTCTTGGCTTCATTTTTTGCAACCTATATGTGTAATCTAATCACAAAAAATTTCATAACAATTTCTTCTTGTCATTGTCGTCATGACTCGTTTTTCCTTCACCGACACCAACACAAGCTACAAGTTATATATCATTTGTCTCCTCCTCACTACCCCCCAAATTTGATGGATAATGACTTTTGTTGTATATGGCATGTTTAAGGATGCACCATGCGTGGGTCGAGTCTACAATGGAAAATGTAAAAAGTCAATGTTATAGTTTTATGGAAATAATAACGACAACAACAATAATGATGATGATAATAATGATAGTGAAGACAATGTTGGCACCAACAATAACTACAATAAAAACAATGATGATAGTAGTTATAATGACGACGATAACAATAGTGATAATAACAAGAACAATGATATTTTTCATGGTAAGTATTTTCAAAAATTGAAAATGCTAAGTGTGTAGAGTATTGAGAGTATAGAAATTAGGAGAAAAAATATTTAATATTTAGGCCTTTATTAAATTTTAATATTATATTTAGAACTTAAATATATTTATTATCATATAAATATGTCATATTTTAATTTTAATTTTTATATTTTTTGTATCTAATCTTTATAAATATTTTATGATACGACATGATAACATCATCAAGATAATATAATGGAACTAACAACAAAGTTCAAAAATAGATTGATTAAATTTTTAAGGATAAAAGTTAAAAAATTGTAATAAATAAAATAAAAATACTAAATTATAAAAACAAAAAATATATTTTAGTATTTTTACATTATAATATTATATTATAAATATATACAAATTTAATTGTAAAAAATAAAATATTAAAAATTTTAATAATGAGATATGATATTAATGAACCCCATGAGTTGACGCCGCTTTGATTCAACTGTTTCAATTAATTAAATTATAATTGAACCACAATTGAACTATATATTATTCAAATTAGAAAATAATTATCTGTCCAACAAGTCTAATATGTCAATCAGATTTATTTTTTAAAGATTGGTTCAAAAAATATATAACTCAATTTCTTCAAAAAAAACAATCCCCCATGATAAGCAATGTGTAAGAATAATTGTCCTCTTGGAAATGATAGAAGCAATATTCTCTAAATACAATGTAGATGTAAGGATTAATAATTTTAATATATTTGTTTATCTTTGTCATTACATCCTATTGTGTTTTGAACTCACACCCAGATCTAGGTCTTTACCTTAATGGTGATAGTAAAGACAATGTATGGTAAGAAAAACTGTGAGGCCTTTACCTTCCATTGAGATTACATTAGATAGTGAAGATATATGAAATATTCTCTAAAAGATCAATATTTTGTCCTAGAGGTCTACGTCTTGATATGCATAATGGAATTTTGATAACATATAGGTTAGTTTGGATATTGGTTTCATCTGATTATAACTCCCTAATATAGGCCCAGATTGATCGGCATTCCTCAATATTTGTTACAGAAACTTCATTGTGTGTTGAAGTTTGCAAGTGGCAAACGTATGCTCTCAAAACACAAAATATTATATACTTTATATTTAGAATAATTTGCATAAATTTTAAAAAAATAATAATAATAGCATTACAATCAAATGTTTATCTAAAAAATGAATAGTGAACATTTTTAGAATTACATTGAAAAAACGGTCAGAGATCTTTATAAAGCAATTTAAATTTTTGTTACAGAAATTTCATTGCATATTTACATTTGCAGTTGGCTAACATGTACTCTTAAAGCACATAACATTGTACACTTCATTTTTAGAATACTTTGCATAAATTGTTACAATTTTTTAAAATTAGATCCATTTGTTTGTCTAAAAAATGGAACGCTGAATGCTTTTAGAATTAAATTGAAAATGCCCAAGGGGTATCAAATGCTAAGATGGAATTTACGTTTAAATGGTCCAATTGAAGAGCCATTTAATACTTAGCCTTAACTTCGCATAACCTGCTAGCATGGAGTTCAACCAATATAGAATCATATCATAAAAGTTTGTTGAAAATTGGAAAAGCATGTCATCATATCATAAAAGCAAAACTCCTGTGGGTGAAAAAAAAATGAATAGGAAGAAAATGTATAATAAAAATGACCAATTAAATTTATTGAAACAAATTAATCATCAACAAAAGTAATTAATATTTTTCACTCACAACATAGTAAAAAACAAAACAAAAAAGCTCTTCCACCTAATGATTTGCTTCTCCTCTCCATTCTACTTAAGAGATCGAAATAAAAATCATATTGGCAAAATATTGCTAAGCTTCATTCGTCGAGGCAATTGGTTTTCACAGAAAACAAATAATTGCATGCCTTATGCCCCATAAACGGTGTATGCTGACGATCAATTTTACCAATTAATTATATTTTTGCTCAGGCAACAAATATCTATTTATATTCAGCTCCTTTGGAGACAAAAAATGCCTCTCATCTTTTAACCAAAACAAATGAAAACATGTCAATCATCTGTCTTATCGTAAAACTCATTTTCTTTATAGCATTTTCCAGAATTAATAAGACTAAATAAGTTATCAAACCTTGAATGCTTGTAATTCATTCAGATTATGTTTTGCTCCACTTAACACTTCTCAATTAAAGCTCCAAATCCTTTAATTTCGACAGTAATTTTTTAACTTCCGATAACTTTTTTAAATATTTGTAAGAGACTGGTAGATTAAAGTATTGCAACGAACCCAATAACTTTCACAAATAACACATTAACTCAAACAACAATTCAGAGTCAATATTAGACGGGAGATTACAATATTCATTAACGTGTTTTCATGATCCCTCCGCTCTCCTTATATGGAAGTGTTGTGTCCATAGTACACAAATGCAAAACAGAAAGCCGTGAATAGCAAAATGGCTACTTAAACAGCTTAGCACTTTTTGGTTGGTAGCTAGCTTAACATTCATTTTTTTCATTTGACACTTAAAAGTATAAAGATTAGTGGAATAATATATGAAAATATAGAATTCCTCTTTTTAGTGTGATATTTGGGGCTTCTAACTAGTTTCAGTAACATGGTTTATTCAAGGGCCCACACAAAGAAAGCACGTTTCATTCTTTGGGAACTTCGAAGTTCCCCCCACGGGACGCGCCTGCCAAATAAAAGAAAATGCGTAGCCGCGTAGATAGTGCAGCTGTGCAGGCACAATTTACCATTGAATATAACATAACATCTCATCAAAAGTAACAATTTTAAAAATTTGAAGATGCTATGAACACTCAGAAGACACGTACTCCTTAGAATACATGCCATATTTGAGAAAAAATAAATATATAAAATAATGTCAAAAACATCTCTTAAAAAGCTGTAGTAAATTATTGCGAATGCTAATCCTCCCAAAGGGAACCCTTTCCATGTGTACGGTAAATAACTGGCATTAAATATCATTTTAAGCATTTTAAAGTTAATACATGACAATGCTTAAAGGCGTTAAATTGAATTGGTCATTGTACCCATGCTTAAAATTACATCCAAATCGTTTCTAACTTAAAAGTCAGGACAAACAACAGTCACACTTTATAGACCAAGAAAACCTATAGTAAAAAATATATATATCTTCCTAGATATCTTTTTCAATACTTTATAAAAAAATATTAAATAAAAAATAAATACATTTAATGTCATGTAAACTTCAAAGACATTCAATACTTTCTTTAATAAGAGGACTAGTAAGAACTTTGTAACAGTTTTAAACATTAGCGAGCAATTAACTACCTCAGAATGAATGCTACTATAAATCAAGTAATGAAAGAATATAAAGTACTTGCTACATAAAAGAAAAGTCAATTTAACCCCTTGAGAAGTATAACAGAAATCACTTGACATATAAAACAACACTAATCAAATATTTTAAGGATGAAACAAAAATTATAACTTAAAAATAACCGTAAGTGAATAGCAAATGAAGAGGTAATGAGGAACTTAAAAATCTTGCCCATCACAGTGAAAGATGTTCCAGACATGGAATGTTCAAACACACGTGTCATATTCAAAAGTATAAAAAACTGGACACCCTAAATTAGGATAAAATTCTAATGAGTCACAGCCAACTGATATAGTCAATGCGCTGCTAACCCTCACAATTTCTGTAGCCACGAATCTCCAAATTTGGCGTTGCGTTCATCCAGAAAAACACAATACGACTCACCAAAGTTCATTCCTTAGCCATGAGTGGACACTTGGCTCCACTTCAATACTCGTGCACCTCTCCTCCTGTACAACACAAGTGCAAATACAGGGGGAAAATGATTATGCCATCCTCAAAGTTTTTACTATCACTACCATTACGCTACCCATTACGAAGTGATCAACCAAGTGTCCACTGCTATCAGTAAATACCTTGACTACATCTTCATATTTCTACTTGTCATGACAGTTAAAGTATGAGTCTACACAATAAGATTTTCTACTGCCAAACTGTAATCAGACAAAGAAAATAAAATTCAAACACCAATAAAGAGACAACACATATAATAAACTGCCGCAAACCATCATATAAGGTGAAATATGATACTATAGCTTAAATGCTACAAGAACTGACAATTCCAGATCAACTAAAATCATAAGCACGCAAATTAATTAAAGCTACACGCAGAAACAAATACTAAATAGAAAGTAGCATCTAGTATCTCTTCAACCATACTACTTATTATAAACTAGGAAAGCAGGTACTGCAAACTACTGGGATTCAAGCAACCCAACCAGTCCCATTGTGTATTGACATTGATCTTTGAGCCACTCCTTTGCTGCTGGAAGAATTCATTGTGACCTCGTGATTTAAGACTTTTAAAAGGCCAGGGATCCTCAAGTTGAAGTTCAAGATCCAGCAAGAGATTCAACTATCAAAATTACTGCTGTTGAGCTTGTCGAGACTGAGCACCACCATAGCCGCCACCATAACCAACTTGCCCACCATTTCCCTGAGGAGTCCCATAATTTCCAGATGCATGAGTTTGTTCAGATCTCCAAGCTGCATTTCCATAACCTGAATTTCCATTTGCATCACCATAGCCAGCACCCATATAGCTGCCACTGCCACCACTACTTGTTAGTTCACCCCCACCAGGAGCACTAGCATTACTGTTTGGAGCACTCCCAGTACGTCCACCAACAGTACCATATGCACTTGAATTTCCGTAAGAACTATCACTTCCACCATATCCACCATACCCACCATATCCATAACCTTGATTCCCGTATCCAGCAGCTCCACCAGGGGACTGACCTGCAGTTGCTGAACCAGGACCACCACCACCAGATCCAGCACCACCACCTGGTGCACCCCAAGGAGCAGTGTTCCCATAGCCCATAGATCCATAACCAGAAGGAGCCTGAGCAGGCCATGAACTCCTTGGGCCACCTGGTGGACCACCAGCATAAGCAGCATTAGGGACATTAGGATTACCATATGTTGCACCAGCAGGTCCACCATATGCAGCAGTCGCACCACCATAACTTCCATATGCACCATAGCCAATGCCATTATTAGCCGGACCATAACCATACCCAGGAGCACTATAGGCAGAAGAACCATAAGGAGGGAATCCACCTGCAGCACTTTGAGGCTGCATGTACCTACTAGAATCCATACGACCATCATATGCATTTTGGTTTCCAGCAGATGCCCCATAGCCCTGATACCCACCAATTCCAGCACCACCACCTCCAGCACCACCCATCATTCGGCCACTTGCACCAGGATTGGCATCCTTGGGAAGAGCACGCTTTACCTCAACTTGTTTACCATTTAAATCATGAAATGATTTGTGCAAAACCCTATCAACCGCCTCCTCAGTATCAAATGAAATAAACCCAAATCCTCGTGGCCGTCCAGTATTCTGGTCATACATGACTACTACATCAGTTACATGTCCATAAGACTCAAAGTACTGACGAAATTTTTCTTCAGTCAGGGTGGGAGGCAACCCTCCAACAAATATTTTTTTAGTCCTGATATTTCCTCCATTTCCTGAATTCATGCCAGAATGGGAATTTCCACCTCTCGAAGTGACTGAAATTTGCTGATCCTCTCTGGAGAAAGCCTTTTTGGCATCAACCTGAATAATGAAATTATAAAATAAGTTGTTAGTTAGGTCTTTAATTGATAATGAAAAGAAAAGCAAACACAGGATCACAATTTATCAATATTCCACACTATCAACACTGTGAAAACTAATCTTTTGAGGAAGAGGCATTAAATCATGTTTTTAGATATGTGGGCATATCCAAAACCATTCAAAACAAAACATGATAAAACCTATCAATAGATCTCACAAGAATCATTACTAGTACAGTACTGCATTCAAGTTGGGGCATGTTCATCCATGAAAACAAGTAAACCAATCCCATTCCTAAATACAAGCATATTATATGAACACTCATGCCTACGCATATCATTCAAGGAAATGGATCATATAGTACCAACTTCAAAAGATTTCTGCTTCTCTACATTTCAAGAATTGAACAAAGGAATCAATTCTTAAAATATCAACATTACTATCACCTATCATAAACATTTACAAGCATACCTGTTCAAACAGATAAAAACATTATATAGTTGACACAACATAACAATTCCAGCTTCTAGGCAACGACAGGTCAGGAGCAATACACCCTGAGAAACAAGTTCCCAATAGAAGAAAATATTCTGCTTCCTTTTCTGTTTGTTTGGTTTTAAGTAATTAGGCAGATGTTAGAAAGATATGTGTGCTTGCTCCTAAACAAAAGTTTTTGTCTTACCGTTATGTTCTCTTAAAAATGGATAGCTTTACACAACGTTTATTTGATAGGTTAACCATAAAAAAAACAATGGGCAAAAGCAGCCAAGTCAGTCACCCGTGCGCACGGGTTCCAAACTAGTTTTTATTATAAGTAAAAACTTTGTAGCATGAAAGCAACAAATGATACTCCAAATTGACAGATAATATACCAACAACCAGAGAAATAACATTTATCCATTCCTTTGAATAACAAAGCAGTTTTTAATTTTCACAGCGAACAAATAGCAGTGGAAGATGCATGTATTCAGTTCATTTCCACATCCATCCATCAACAACAGTTTACCACAGCCAGTAGCATAACAATTACTTGTTTCCTAACAACTTCGCCCACACGCACAACACATAAAACCGCCATCATTTCCAAGAGTTTTGGTGAAACACTTTTTGAATTAAGAAAATCGTAGTAGCAAAGCAAGCCATGAACAAAACAATTAGCCCGATGTTACAGAACAGAAACTAGTCAACCATAAGTAAGCATATGCGCTACGGGGGGAAAAATAAGCATACTGCAAGCCCTAATTTCAAGAATAAAACACGAAAACAATTAAAACCCTAAACAAAAAGTCACCCATCATTCAACAATAAAAATAAACCCAGGTTCATTTTTAACCCCCCACCCCAAAAACTAAAAAACAAAACACCCCCAATTCGTAACCAGCAACAGCTACAACCAGGCTAAAAAATACAATACAGAATTTCAAGCCGAACATGAAGTAAAAAATGGCAAAAAATTATAAAAAACAAGAAGATAGAAACATCACCGTTCTGCCATCTATGACATGTTTGTCTTCCAAAACCCTATCTAGAATGGTAGGATCCGCGAAGACGACGAAACCGAAGCCCCTTGGCTTGCCAGTGTTCTTCTCCCGCATGACGGAAGTGCTCAAAACGTCGCCGTAGTTGCCAAAATGCTCCTTGAGCTTGTCCTCCGTCGTATCCCATGAAATCCCACCGATGAAAAGCTTGCCCTGATCCGAATCCATTTTCCCCTCTCTCTCACTCTCTCACTCTCTCACTCTCTCACTGTATGTATATAGGTATAAATATAAATTAATGGAAGTTGATAGTAGCGGTCGATTTGAAGGTGGGAATTTAGGTTTGGTATTGGGGATGAAAGAAAAGAAAAAGAGGGAAGAGAGGGTTTGGAGGGGTAAGCGAGGGCTTCCAAGACACGAATATAATAAATGAAATGACTGTTTGCGAGAGAGAGAGTGTATTGGGTTTTTGTAATGTTTTTCAAATGATAGTAGATTCACGGTTCAGATTTATTTCATCTTGTTGTCACTGGAAATCCTATTCAATTAACTTCATTCTTGCATTAATAATCAAAATAGACTTTTAATGTTTTCTTTGGACCAAGAAAATTAAATAAAAAAAATATTAAGATTTCTTTTTACTGTTATTTACATGAAATGATTAAAACATATATTTTTTATTTAATTAAAAAAAGAGTTGACATTTATGTATAATTATGTTTAACAAAATTATATTTTTTTATATATAAATATTAATGTGTCAATAGATAAATAAATTTAGAGAAGTCAAATGAATCAAAACTCATTAGTTAACTTGGTTCAGAACAAATTCAGGATGGATTGAATCAAAAATAAAAATAAAATTACTATTTTTTAATATTTTATAATGTTATTTAAGAATTTAAAATTTAG